>MJUU01056184.1:84321-100567 GCA_002080025.1 Modiolus philippinarum
TTTTTTCTTTGGATTCCTCTTGATGTAAGCTTTCAGTAGTATGTCAACAGATTTGGCGTAGCTGTTACCGTTTCGGAGCTATGAGGGGCTGAAAGGGGCCAAAATTGTAAAGTTACAGATAACCTAAAATTTTTATTTTTCATCGAATTTCGATGGGATTTTATTCTTTGATTCCTCTTTATGTAAGCTTTCAGTTATATGTCAGCGGATTTGGCGTAGCTCTTACCGTTTCCGAGCTATGAGGGGCCGAAGGGGGCCAAAATCGTAAATTTACAGATAACCTAAAAAATTTATTTTCCGTCAGATTTCGATGGGATTTTTTTCTTTGGATTCTACTTGATGTAAGCTTTCAGAGGTATTTCAATGGATTTGACGTAGCTCTTGGCATTCCCGAGCTATGATGGGCCGAAGGGGGCCAAAATCGTAAATTTACAGATTACCTTAAATTTTTATTTTTCATCACATTTCGATGGGATTTTTTTCTTTTGATTCCTCTTGATATAAGCTTTCAGCATCATGTCAATGGAATGGGCTTANCTCTTACCGTTTCTGAGCTATAGAGGGTCAAAGAGGAATCATAAGGAGTCATAAGGGCTAATTTTTATTTTCCCTAGTTTGTGTCCAGCTAATTACTTGGTCAATCTCCTTATTGCATCCATCTTATTATTGTGTCAAGCTCTTTCCTATTTCCATACTCACTTTAAATTACACTTTTTCAAATTTCAGTGGACGACATGCTGCGGTTGTATCATGCTGCGCTCGGCATAGCCCTTCATTCAGTAATATTTCTGCTATATATAAGTTTTTATATTATCTCCTTTTGTCCTTGACACGTACCATGCGGGTCCTGTCTTTTGATGGGATGCAGTCATACAGTCATACACCTCTTACAGGTCCCAAAACCTATGCAGATACGGTTTTTTTGCAATTGAAACATAGAAATAACTACTTCCTACAATATCACATATCAAGAAAGGACAGTTTTGCCAGTCCTAGGTACATTCTGCATGGAAACGTAGGCTGTAAATTTAAAAGTGCAAAATATTCGCACATTTTGGAAGGGGTGGGCTCCATTTTTGGCCAACCAGAATGCAACACTTGATCCATTACACTCCAGATTGGCTTATATTGTTAATACGATGTCATATCTATCACAGGATAAAAGTGTCAGTCTCTCTGGCCCATGCGTCATTGCCACTTCCAGTTTAAAAGTGCAAAATCGTGAAAAAATGTCAATTTTGGGCCCACGAATAATATAACCTCGCACAAAGACCATGATTATATCCAACTTTGCATCCTATATAAATAGGAATAACCCACAAGGTGCAAAATCTTCAGAAAATACTTTAAATTTGAGATACGTCAACATCGGCCATTTAGCGGGCCAAAAAATTGCACTTTTCTCCATGGATACCAAATGTCTTGGGCTCTAGCCTGCCCATCAATCCCCACCTCCTCACCCTACCCACCCCACCCCACGATCACCTATACTAGCTATATAGTAAACAATAAACCTCTTCAATATCAGTTACTACATTTGCATATAATTTGCATAAATTTGCAAACCGCTGATTTTCCCCTAAAACAAGATAGCACAAAAAGGGTTAATATGTCAGTTTAAGTGTCCCAAAGAGAATTTGATGAATGCTGTGTGATGAACAAATGTGGCATCATCTGAGACGCAGAATTCAAATTGGATATTTTTCAAATCTGTTCAGCTGTTCTGTAAACTTACTGGTAATATTTGTATTATTATCTTTCCATGAAATTGTAATAAAATGAAAGCAAAATTTAAAATCAAGAATCTTTTTTTTTTAAAAACAGATGATTTAAAATTCAAGGGTAGGTTCTTCATTGCTTTCTTGTAAATTTTCAAAATGCACATATGCAGAATAAAAATTCACAGTAACTTCGGTATTTAGTTATTTGTAATGTCAAGGCTATATTTCTACTGAAAAATACTGTTAGCATCACTGATGGGGTTTTGCATGGTCAGTGACTGTAAACTCTTATCCCAATAAAGTCAATGCAGTTGATTTTAACAAAAATTTTGCATTTCTGTGTGCAAGACAATATTCAGTACAAAAATGACTATTTTATTATTTTAGATACAAAGATTTTCGAGACAATGAGGGACATTACACACTTTTTTACTGGCATCTGCTAGCGATACGACTAGGATTTGTTATTGTTTTTGAGGTAAGTGTACTACATTTGTTAGCGATACCACTAGGATTTGTTATTGTTTTTGAGGTAAGTGTACTACATTTGTTGGCGATACGACTAGGATGTTTTGTTTTTGAGGTAAATGTACTACATTTGTGGTATTCAAGTGAACATATATGCAACCTATTAATGGAAGGTACTATGAAAAAAAGTTTGCTGTTAGTTGTTTCAGTAAAACATTAAAATATGCAAAAAATATACTGTAGAATATACAGTAGAACTTCAATAATTCGAACGCCATGAATACCTCGAACCAATTTTGTGGTCCCTTTGTTCAAGTTTTAGCATAGTTCAACCTCGATATCTCGAACACTCCTCTGGCTCCAACTGTTTTCATTGGTCCCCTGGGTGTTCGAGCTATGGAAGTTCGACTATTAGTTTTTGAGTGACAAGTGCATTAATTAAATGTTGTGTTTAAATATTACAACAATTTCTATAAATTTTGCCCTATGTAAATTAAACATCTGTACCAGTCCCAAAGGGGTTGCATTCAGAAAGGTTTCACTGGTTCCCTGTTAATAACTTGCCTCTAGAATGTAGACCTGAAGTGCTACGATTTTCATATTTGATACTTTACTTCTTTATTATGCAAGCTTTCTGTTGATAGCATATTTGTAGACATTTTTGCCTTGATCTGAAGTCAATTTTTAAAAAAAAATTTTAATCTTTGATCTTGACCTTGTCCTCAAAGGAATTTTTTTTAAAAACTTGAGCCTTGCTTTTAGAAGGAAGTCCAAAAGTACTAGGGTTTTCATATTTGATTTGTGACTTTCTTATGTTAGAGCTCTCTGGAAATTCAATATTTGTAGACATTTTGACCTTGGCCTTGCCCTAAGTGCAATTTTTCAATAAACTTTAACCTTTCTTCAAATAGCTCGTCATTAAGAGCTAGGATGTTCATTTTTGGTGTATTACTTGCATATCATGAGAGCTTTCTGGAGGTACCATATTTGTAGACATTTTGACCTTGATTAATTTTACATTGACATGGTCACCAGGTGAGCTATGTTCTCTTCTGACAACTCTTGTTGTAGGTGTCTATTGTATACAGAGATAAGACTATATTAATATGGGAAATATTTTAAAGCATGTTGTATTTTGTATACCGTATAGCGGGTTATTTTCGCGGTTCAAAAATTTTGCGGATTTGAGTGGAAAATGTATGCCAAAAATTTAAGCGTATTAAATTTTCTCGGATTTTCAAAGATTCTATATATACCCTAAGTATACATAAAATATTCACGAAATTTATTTCCGCGATTGAAGTCCATCAGCGAAAATTAAAACCCCGCGAAAATTACCCGCTATACGGTACTGTGGAAGGACTTTTATTCGTGGACATCAATTTTCATGGTTTAAAGAAAAATCACTATTTCGTTTGTACTTAAATTCATGGTTTTGAATTTTTTGCATTTTAACTGTAGGGAAAAAATGCATTTCGTTGGGAACTTAATTTCTTGGTTTTGATGAACCACGAAATCCACGAAAATTGGAACCCCATGAACAATAGGACTTTCACAGTATGTCGGTTGATAGATTTTATGGCTATTTTTTCAGCATGTAGTATTTGGTATATGTCGGTTGATAGATTTTATGGCTATTTTTTCAGCATGTAGTATTTGGTATATGTCGATTGATAGATTTTATGGTTATTTTTTCAGCATGTAGTATTTGGTATATGTCGGTTGATAGATTTTATGGTTCCTGATGTACCAGAAGCATTAGAAATAAAAATAAAACGTGAAAGATATTTAGCCAAGCAAGCCTTAGCCGATACAGATGCCATAATGAAGGTTTGTATAGGTTTTGTTTTCTACAGTGATGTGCCAAAAGTATTGCAACAAGTGAAATTTTCCAGCGCATTTCTTGTTAAAACGGTCCCTGTTTTAATAAATTTTTGAGAATTCATTTCTGTACTGATTTTCATTAAATTTTCATTGATAAAAAGAGTTTTTCCTGTAAAATTAGGTTTGATTGCTGTAAAAGATATAAAAAATAAAAAAGCAACAGCATGGGCCCTGTCTGAATTTTGTTTGCCCCCGTGACAATAAGTCGGGGGAGGGGGGAGCATATTGTTTTAACCTTATCTGTCCATCCGACCGTCCATTCGTACCAATGAAAAACACAACTATTCATGTTTTTTAGAAAGTTTGCAAACAAATTCTTGCTACTTCAAGGGAATCTAACTTACAATAAGTAGATGTGCACAAACATATCTTTTGGAATATTTAAAATGGCCGTGGTTGCCATGGAAACTGAAAAAAAAGGCTAGAAAATTTCAAAGTGCTTCAAATTTTATGAAACTTTACAAGAAGGATGACTAAAAATGATTTTAGGTCTCAGAATTTTAAAAAATGACTGCCATTGCCATGGAAACTGGAAAAAGGCGGGAAAATTCAAAGTGCCTCAAAATGGATGAAACTTCACAAGATGATTGCCTAGCACCCATAGAATTGATTTTCAGACTCAGAACTTTCCTTTTATATTTTTGGGAAAAAGGGGAGGTATATCATTGTGTCCATGCTTGTACTGTGTCAACACCCGCTTAAATTTGCACTTGCCAAATTGATTCAGGGTTCAAGGAGCGGGGGCATAATTAGTTGCCTTTCGGCAACAGCTCTCGTTTTGCTTTACGCCGTATGTACACTGCTGTTTCATTACATGGGTCAGTTTGTGTATTTATCCACTATGTTATATATTACATTTCATTGGTTTTCAGGAAATATTAATGAGTATATGGTAAATATCTCGTGTTAACATTAATAATTATAATGCTTATTGCGTTAAACATGTGTTATCTGTGTAAAAAATTGTTTATTTGCTGTTTAGTTAATAACACATATACAGCTAAGCTTTAGATTATTTACTAACAAATCAAAATTGTGAATCCGGTCTACTAAGGATAGAGTTATGTAGGTAATAAAGTATAAATGAGTTATGGCAAACACTTTTGAAAGAAATATTTCAAAGTTTGAACTCAAAGTGGTAATCATACCTGTTGACCTTTTTTAGCTGCTATTAGAGAGATCTCCCTCATACTGGTCAATGTAAGGGGGAGATTTTACGTAACGACCTTTTTTCAACAAATCTTGTGTTTATAAATGAAGAAAAGAGAATATGGAATGAAAGAAATCATTAATATAAGCTGTTAGATCAATTTCTAAAATCATAATTCTGACATGATTTTAAAATTATGCATCATAATTCGGCCAAAAAAACAAAGCAAATTTGGGAATACTGTTAAAAAATGACCCTTTTGGTCTACGAGGGAGGTTTAGGGGGAGAAAAAGCAATAAGGGGGATATTTTTATCTCCCTGGAGGGAAATCCATTCAAAGGGGGAGATATGCTTCTAAGAGGGAGTCTTCCCTTAAAGGGAAGGGTAAACAGGTATGGGTTTTATTAAGAATTATACATTTTGATAGTTTCTTGTACTGATAACAAAAAAGAAAGAAAGAAAAATGCATATTCATAGTTCTAAAATATGCACATGTAATAAAAATGCCTAAAATATGAATATTAATATTTCTTATAATATGCAAATACATAACACCCTTTTCAGGGAGGGGAAGACCTGTAATGCTGTATGAATAAATGAAAAATCCAGATATTCATTGTTGCTTTAAAAATGTGTATTCATAGTTCCAAATTATGAATATTCATGGCTCTGTTTCATGCCAGAGAAATAATATTAAAAGTAATATACAAATGTATGTTAATATTGTCATAACGAAAAAACATTCATTATTGTGACCAAAATTAATAGAAAGAAAAAAAGAATAACCAAGATGTTACGATTGAGGATGAATATGACGATGACTACGACGAAGTGAGTTTCATGTTGTGCATCAACCCTGGAGATGTTGTTTACAATAATTATGCCCCTGATTTATGATGTTGTTAGTAATAGTTATGCTCCTCGATTTATGATGTTGTCAGTAATAGTAATATGCCCCTTGATATATTATGTTGTCAGTATTACTTATTCCCCCTGATTTATGATGTCAGTAATAGTTATGCCCCTTGATTTATGATGTGCATTTTAGTTATGCCCCTGATTAGAATGTTGTATTAGATTTGTTAGTATTTACCATTAATGGGTGTTATGTTTTGATGTATGAATGTACTTAATACTTATATTACCGTTATCAGGAGATAGAAAAGGAAGGTGACAATGAAATTTAACTGTAAGTCTGTGAGCACATTAAATGATGTCCTTTTTCTTCACGATATTGTTTTCAATGTTAATAGAACATTTTATTTGTACAGGTTCATTCACAAATTTACATTGTATTGATACTTTTTAGAATAACTTAATTGTCTTATTAAAGATGTCTACTTGTAGCTTCAATCATTATTCATACATAGGATCATATGATCATTTTTGCACCAAACAAATTTCTCAAAAGATATCAAATTCATGATATTACCAGAAATTATACTTCCGGTGTACAGAGCAATAAAACTAAACTTTCACAATTGCTTGCTATTGATGTTTTCATGTGTCGTCTGCCTATGTTTACATGTCTGAGTCGTCTGCTTATGTTTACATGTCTGAGTCGTCTGCTTATGTTTACATGTCTGAGTTGGCTGCTTATGTTTACATGTCTGAGTCGTCTGCTCATGTTTACATGTCTTGAGTAGTTTGCTTATGTTTACATGTCCGAGTCGTATGCTCATGTTTGCATGTCGGAGTTGTCTCATGTTTACATGTCTTGAATAGTCTGCTTATGTTTAATATCCATGTTGTCTGCTCATGTTTACATATCTGTGTCATCTGCTTATGTTTACATGTCAGTGTCATCTGCTTATGTCATCTTGTGCATGTCTCATACCTGTCGTCTGCTCATGTAAATACATTACTGTTATTGTCTTTGCAAGCATCTGATATATTAAATGATAAAGAGTTATGAAATTCAGTTTCCATGCTAATAAGATTATTCATCTTTCAGTTATTATTCCAATATATCCTTATTTCCAAACAAACAAACATTCCCCGTTTCCCTTCTTTTTTCTATTTAAAGATGAAATTTTATGGTTTTACCACATATAAAACATTAATACAAGGCCATAATAAAATAGATTCTCATCCATTTTTCTCCAAATTTGAGAAGGGCGGGCAAAATTTATTTCATATTATTCATCAAATTTTGTGAAAAATGCTGTCATTTTCAAAGAAATTTACCCAAATTGGCAAAAAATCTGAATAAAATTTTTGGAGGCAGGTGAAAAAAATTGTGGCTGGCAGGCGGGGATGAGAATTGAGGATATTTAAATTATGGCCTAGATGTCGTTGCAAAATTTTATGATGCTCAAAAAATTCCTAAAATATCTACCAAAACATTTATCTGCCTATAAGTTCCACTATATAGTTGGAAATATAGTATCTATCCTTTCAAGCAGTTGGTTATTATGGTTCTACTGCAAAAGGGTTAAACAATAAAAAGTTCCAGCTTAAAGGAGGACTTTAATGTTTAATCCTTGAGACTGATAGATGATGGGTTTTATTTCTCTAATTCTGAATTAGGACATTCTTTCTTAATTTCGAGATTTTACCCCATTGAGGGCCTCTTTAATAAACACTGTGATGCAACAGAAATGAAATCGACATCAACATGAAAATTCACAAAAATAAAGTAAACATGTCTAATTTAAAATTAATAAACTTTATATGTGTTAAGGCTGTTCCAGAAAAAAGGACATGGGGCCTTTGAAGGCACTTTTGCCCACACAGAGTATTCCTCCTCATACGTACAATGCAAAAAGATGATGAAAACACAACCACGCACTACAATTTATATAAAGTGCCATCAAAGGGTCCCAGACCAGCTTTTCTGGAACAACCCTTATGTAAATACTTGTTATATTAATTTAAGCCAAAAATATATTCATTTAAGGATGTAGTAAGGTGAAATTTTAAAAATCTTATGATTTTAAATTGATACCCTAAATGGAAAGATCATTGTTAAAGGAATAAAGTAAGCTAAAAAAATATTGATAGGTTATGGGCCTTGTTTTCAAGATATTTCACATTTTAAAAAATGGCTGGAAAGGCTCTCTTGGACTTTTACCTTAGTATAGCATGGACACAATATTAATTTGTTTCACATGGAAGGAAAATCTACAATCTAATAAAATCTTGCTTACTGACTTAAAAGAGTTTCTGAAGACTTTGATGACTAGAAAATTGGGTGTAATGGGGCAAAATATTTTACATAGTAATATTGGATAAAATCAGAGAAATCCGAATGACTTTCACAACTTGCAAAAACCTCACCTTACTACATCCTTAAGGTTTATATTTTGCTATTTGATGATAAGTTTATGACCTCTTCAGCCAAAAAATAATTTATGGAAGCCGTGGTATATTGTATATTTAACCACAGACAAGACATTGTATCTGCTGTAAAAATTGCGGATTCATTGTTTGACCGTGGTAAAATAGCGATAAACCACGGCCTCCATATATTGAATCTAATATGGGAAAAAACGTCGTTTTTTATTTCAACTGACCTATAAAGACAACAATTATACAGCATCATATATGTAGTTTTCATGACGTTTTGTGCACTTGGGGTGATGTTCTTGTGAAGAATTGAACAATGCCCTCGTTAAATAGCACTGTGACGTCGGTTGTGGTATATTGTAGATTTTACCACTGTCCAATCCCTANCATCCATAGACATTGGTACAGAAGTGGGGTTAAACATGTCTGCCCTATGCATGTCCTTGAGCTAAGCACATTAAACATTGACGTTGATTGGACATGTTTAAGTTTTTAGCTCACCTGGCTATGCCCATGCTGAAATTTTGAAGAAAATCTAATGACCTGTGTAAGAGTTATTGCCCTTTTCCGTAAAATTTTCAAAATTTTGATGTTTTTTATTTTTTATAAGCTCACCTGGCCCGAAGGGTCAGTGTGAGCTATTGCTATCACTTGGCGTCCGTCGTCCGTTAACTTTTCACATAATCATCTTTTTCTCTGAAACCACTGAAGCTAATTCAACCAAACTTTATAGGAATGATGTACTAAATGTCCTTTACAAAGATTGCTCATTTCGTTCCGATCAGATAAAAAACATGGCCGCCAGTGCGGAACTTAGGTTTAACATTGGACCCTATAGGAAAATTCACATTTTCTTCTTCTGCTCTGAAACCACTGAAGCAAATGCAACCAAACTTTACAGGAATGATGTACTAAAGGTCCTTTACAAAGATTGCTCATTTCGTTCCGATCCGATAAAAAACATGGCCGCCAGCGCGGAACTTAGTTTAACATTGGACCCTATGAGAAAATCACATTTTCACCATCTCCTGAAACCGCTGAAGCAAATTCAACCAAACTTTACAGGGATGATGTACCAAAGGTCCTTTACAATTATTGCTCATTTCGTACCGATCCGATAAAAAACATGGCTGCCAGTGCGGAACTTAGTTTAACATTGGACTCTATGGAAAAATCACATTTTCATCTTCTCCTCTGAAACCACTGAAGCAAATTCAACTAAACTTTACATGAATGATGTACTTAAGGTCCTTTATGAAGATTGCTCATTTTGATCCGATCCGATAAACAACATAGCCGCCAGTGTGGAACTTTATGGTTAAACATTGGAACCTGTGGGAAAAATCACATTTTTATCTTCTCCTCTGAAACCACTGAAGCAAATTCAACCAAACTTTAGAGGAATGATGTACGGAAAATATTTAACAAAAACTACTCATTTCATTTTGATGCGGTAAAAAACATGGTCCCCACTGCAGAACATAGTTTAACATTGGAGCCCAGTTAGAAAGCCATCCTTTTCATCAAATTATCTTCTCAGAAACTGTTCAAGCAAATTTAACTAAATGTATAGAAGGTCCTTTGCAAAAATTACTCATTCCAATAGGATAAGACAAAAACACAGGTGCTAATGGAGAACTTAGCTAAATATTAGACCCCATTGGTAATAATTGGTCATGCATGGCATAGAGGCATTTTGTCAGGTGAGCGATACAGGCTCAGTCTCTGAGCCTTTAGTTAAAAAAAACTATAACAGATAAAGGTTTAGTTTTAATTGCAAAAATGTTCAGCATGTTAAGATCTACCCACATGGAAATTTTGAAGAAAATCCAAGTACCCATATATGAGTTGTGGTCCTTTATTGGTCAAATTTTTCGTGATTTTTTACTTTTTGTCCTATATTTCAAAAATGCTTTGAGATAGAGGTCAAGTTTGAATTGCAAAAATGTTCAGCATGTTAAGGACTATATTTTATTGAACACATTCAAGTTTTCCGACTGCTTCCAAGATGGCCGCCAGTGGGGAACTTAGTTTACCATTTGACCTAACGGGAAAATTCATACAAAGAACTTCTTCTTGAGAACCACTGAATGGATTTGAACCAAACTTTGCACGAATGATGCTTGTGAGGTGCTGACCAGGTGTTGTTACTTTGGTTTCGATCCATCATCCAAGATGGCCGCCAGCGGGGATCTTAATTTTAACATTGGACCCTATGGGAAAATGCATACAAAGAACTTCTACTTTAGAACCACTGAATGGATTTGAACCAAACTTAGCATGAATGATGTTTATGAGGTGCTGACCAAGTGTTATTACTTTGGTGATAATCTGTCATCTTACATGACCGACAGCATTGGACCCTATGGGAAATGCACACAAAGATCTTCTAGAGAACTGCTGAATGGATTTAAATCAAACATGACATGAATGATGCCTGTCAGGTGCTGACCAAGTGTCACCAGCTGTGAACTTAATTTAACAAAAGATCTTCTAGAGAACTGCTTAATAGATTTAATCCAAAATTTGCTGATGAGAAGCTGACCAAGTGTTGTTACTGCAGTTCTGATCCATCATCAAATATGGCTGCCAGCAATGAATTGGACCCTAAGGGGAAATGCATTCAAAGATATCATGGGAAACCATTAAATGGATTTAATTTAAACATTGCATAAATGAAACTTGTGAGATTTTGACCAAGTTTGTAACTTTGGTGCTGTTATGTCTTCCGACATGGTTACCAGTAGCAAAACTTAAGTTTAACATTGGACCCAGTGGGATATGCGTAAAAAGATCTTCTCCTCTGAAACTGCTTGATTGATTGATTAGTTAGAGTTTAACGTCCAATGAGCAATATTTCAGCTATATCAGGACGAGAACAAGTTAATCAATTCAAAAAATGAAAGTATCAGAAGAAAGAAAGGTGGAAGGGACAACCTGGGCAACGACTTTTGACTGCTTGAACAATTTCAGTAGAATTTTGATATGATAGTCCTTATGTGACCCTCTTCAAAGTTTTATGTTAAATAGCTGCCAACAGGGAACGTATATTAACATAGGCCCCTTAATTTTGGAAACTGCATTCAAAAATCTTCTCTGAAACTGCTTGAACAATTTTAATTAAATTTTATAAAAAGTTTCTGATTTTTATGTACATACACCACCAAAGATGGACCATCAATTGGGAATTATAGTGCTGCAGGACCCAGGGGAGCGATACAGGCTCTTGAGAGCCTCTTGTTACAACATATTGTGTATTTTGATAGATTAAACATGTCATGAGAAGAGTTTAGTTGGGTTTGTTGAATGTATTTAATTTTTATGGGTACTTTTGATTGATACAATTAAGTTTGATCTGAGTATATATATGCTCTATGAATTGTTAAACAGTTCAACATAAAAAAGTATGTGCAAACGATAAGCATGTTCTTATTTTAAAATGTGTTCTTAGTACAGTTAAACATGTGTACTAAAATGAGTTCTGAGTTAACATGTTCCAATACGGTTGAGCATGTTTTGATATCTTATGTTTGTGTATATTATTAAACATGTTCTGTTTTAAAATAAATGTGTTCTGTGAACCACTGAACAGGTGTTCAGTGCAACATGTACTAAGTTTTCTGTTTTGAATGCTGTTTTATCATATGATTATGACAAAAATTGATTGTTTTTTATTCGTCTGATAATAAGAAGTGTTCTATCAAATTTTATAATTCAAACTGTATATTTGTCCTCCAAGTTATAAAAACTATATGATGTTTCTTTATCATAGAAGATGTATTTTTCTAAAAAAAGAAAATTATTGTTTAATTTGATGTTAATTTGATGTTAAATTGTATAATTTCAAAAGAAGATAAAAAAACAAAATATGTTTGTCCAAGAAGTTGATGTTTAATGAATATATTGAAGTTACAAAAGCATGTGTAGATAGATGTTTAATGTTAAGAAAACTATACAAAAGAGAGTTTCTGCAGAGGTCAAATTTTTCCCCAACCACATGTAGTGGCAAGGTATTATTTGAAACCCTCAGTCTTGTGTCTGTCAGTCTGCCCCAAAAGGTTTCCGACTGATAACTTGTGAACAAAATTACTAAGTTACAGTTTTGCTGTTCCTGGTAGGGATGTTACATAAGAAAACAGATGAAATATTGGGGTTTCTCTGAAAATGTTCTTTTATATCTTGTTTAAAAAGCTTTTTTTGTATGTGAACAAGCATATTCTGTGTGTAAAGGTTAGCTTAATATAGACCCTTAAAGCATTCAGAAGTTCACTATGATATGCAATGCTTGCTTTAACTACAATAGGAGAACCTGAGGCACCATTCTAGGTTAGGAAACATGTTGATAAAAAACAATAAGTCTCCTCAAACTACTCATGGATTTATTTGTTTTTATACCCGGCCACACATAGTGAAGAGGTATTATGTGATACTTTCAGTCGCGTGTCTGTCCGTCTGTCTGTCCCCCTCTGCCCATGAAGGTTTCTGACTAATTACTTGTGAACATGCAGCTTTCAAATCTGGTATTTAAGTTGTTAACCTCAAAATTTGAGCCAAGTTTCAAACTTGGTATTTAAGTTGTTTACTACAAAACTCAGGCCAAGTTATAGTAGGTCCAAAGGTCAAAGTGGTTCCGGAATTGTAAAAATATATGTTACGAGGCAGCTTAATGTCATATAATTTAGACAGAGTAAGAACATTTGCATAGCTGTCATACATGGAGAACAACAAAATAAAAATATGAAATAAAACTAAAATCTAAAAAAATATATGTACAAGAAAGAAAAGGCCCAAAATTTTAGAGTTAACTCCTTTTTCAAGGGTGAAAAAAGAACAGGTACATCACCGTCGGCCGAGACACGTGTCACTTATGTTATCTCCAACTAAAACCCTGTAATTAGAACATCAAAGACATTGCCTAAAAAGAAAAAAATTTAACATTAGGTGTATATGTAGAAATAACAAATCAATTGATAAATAACCAAAAATAAACAACTGATGATTAGTAGACATAAAAACAATATCTAATCTACGGTATTCTGTTAACATACTGTATCCAGGTGAAGGATGATTCTCTGTTCAAGCATACGTCTATGGTCACGAACATAGAATTATGTCCCTTGAAATTTTGTGAATTTTGAGGTTTCCAACTGATAACTTGTGAATTAAATAACATACTGTCTTCTTCAAAACCATTGCTATTTTTAGAGCCATGTCCTTACAAACAAACAAAAAACCAAATAATGTAAGATTATTTTTTGGTTTTTATGATTTTTGGAAAGGTTTTCTATTTCAAAGCATTGCAATACTTAAAATTTGTGGTTCATGCTGGGACCTTTTTTTCCTGTCACTTTTCTATTTGAGATATGTTAGTTCCAGATTGTGCTTCACATTGAGGCCCTCTTTGTCAGTTTTTTTTTGTTGAGATTTATTGGAAGAGATTTAATACAGAAATCAGTTTACTCATTTACATATATGTATTTATGTTTACTTTATATGAAATATTTATTCATTTATTGCTGTTAAGAAAGACATTTATATACAAACTGTTACATATGTAAGATTTTATCTATTGTTCCTTTGTTTTACTTTTTATTGTTAATGTGTCTCTTTTAGTCTTTATTAAAAATCGTTTGCTAGATCTATTCTAATTTCATTCTATAAATATAATTTTGTATTAGTAACCTCCCCTTGCTGGTTCACACGATGCAAGAGCATTTACCTATGAATAATTGCTCATTTTCGAGCGATTTTATATTTTCACTCAATTTGCATCAAAGAAACTATGGCAAGTTTAAATACAAGTGAACTTGTCTGTTAATTTACCTTATTCAAATAAAAGATTAACATTGCCCCGATATTAACCAAAGTAATGAGACACAGAAATAAGTACCTGGTAGTTGGTTAACAACATTCAAAAGACATTTGCTTTCAATGAAAATTTTAACTGGTTTTATTATAGAGTCTCAAAAGCAAGGACAACCTGACACAGCTGAAGTGTTTATTTTTCCTGTGATAAAATTGCAAGGAATATACTGAAAGAAAAGTAGAACTTTTGTAAAGTTATACCTTCAGATTCAGGCAATTTTTTTTAAATAGGCTATATGCAGTTAATTCGATTAGAGTTTATAGAGTAGGAATCTCATTAGTTCAGATTTTATAAAAATGTTCAAAACAGTATGATGATTGATTGTCAAAAATGTATGGATATGTCTAATAGTATATTAGTTCAATGTTTTTATTTATTTTTGATGATATTGTTATTTATTATTTTTAGCCAACATCATGGGTCCAGTTGAGTATTCCTGGTTTTACTGTGTTTCAAGAAATGCTTATGTCAAAATTCTTGCTAGAAGCTAAAATTTTTACAAATTGACAGAAAAATAGGACCACTGAAATTCATCAATAGCTATTGTAAATTGATTAATGATGAATGGGAAGGTGTGAAAAGTAGGGCTTATCCAAGTGTGGCTGGTCATTGGCCAGTCTCTATTCATCAGAATGCAGTAGCTTTTGATCAATTTCACTGGACCTATGTATTTTTCTGTCAATTTGTAAAAAAAGTTTCAGCTGCTTGCAAGAATTTTGGTATAAGCTTTTACCTGAAACACTGCAATTTGGTCAATAGTATTAATGTTGTATTTGCTCAATAGTCTATTTTTGCCATGTTTAATTTTTGTGTCACCTTGTTACGTTCCTTACAGTAATTACTTTTATGGTCACAAAATAATTTCTGTAGATTTTTCTCGAGCGGACCATTGCACACAGGTCAATATTCATTGGTCTTGCCATCTAATATCTGAAAATTTGCATGGAAGGGACTTCTGGTTTTTGACTCCAAAGAAGACCACTATTCTACTCTTTAGAGGAAATTTAGAGGAAAGAGGAATATCAAATTTTACCCCTGAAAGAATTTATTGTTAATAAGCAACTTTTCCACTCAACACCTAATTTCTTGACATAATTAACCTCCAAGATGGACACAATCGAGACCCTAAGCATTAAAATTTAAAAAAAAAGGAACTCGTCAGAAGTCTCTTTTTTACCGCTAAAAAATACACTTGGTCCTGTCTTAATATATTTATTGTCCATTTGGCATAGAGATTTAGTATAGATGTCTGTGTAGTGTAAAACAGTTTGCCATGTCCACATCCTGTACTTACAAAACACAGAATAATACACCCAGGAGGTATATGACTTCCTTGGGAGGCTAATCACTTAATTTTCTGTAACTTTAACTTAAATAACATAATTGAACTTTTTTGAAGGCTAGATTTGATGGTGCGTTTCAAGTTATATTCCAATCATTGTTTACACCCTTCAAAGCGATCAGCTAAACTCGGATGTAATTCTCCGTGTTAAGCCAATACACTATGATCAGAATGAGGTGGAAAAGTATATTGAACAGTAAAACAATCATACCATTCTTGTTGTTCAGTATACTTATCTGTGTCAATCTGATCATTGTCTGTTGACTAACAATAGGATCAGCTTCACAGGGAGAATTACATCCAAGTTTAGCTGATCGCTATAGGATCTGTAAGTCTCGTTTCATTTTGGTACTTCTGGGACCAAAACTTGTACCCGGAAGTTGCATTTTAAACAAAAACATATTACGTTTTAAGCAAAAAAATTGAACATCATAATCGTGCAACGTCATATTTTGGCGGGAAACGTTTTCAAATTGCAATTTTATCGTGATTTCTCGGTGTCACATGACGAGACTTACAGACCCTAT
>MJUU01056184.1:101218-111348 GCA_002080025.1 Modiolus philippinarum
CTTGAAATCAAGATGGAAGTATGAAAATCAAAGACTTAAAAACACTTTACTTCAAAACTGCCATTTCATTGTAAAGTCTCTGAAATTATCTCAAGAAAATATACTTCATGGAAACAATAAAAAAAACAACAGCACTTGAAACTTGATAAAACAAAACTCCCCCATCCCCCCCAAAAGAAAATCTATAGATGTTTACAAAATGACTTTCAGTTTAAAAAATCTAGGTCCTTAAAAGGTTCAAAAATATTATTTGAGATTCCTTGATTTTTATGAACTATATGTTTATTTTCTCACGATATATTTCACTGTTTATTGTTATTGTTTATGTTTGATGTATATTTCTGTCTGATGTGATCTGTTATCTACTTACTCATGTTATGGTGAAATAAATAATTTCTATTACAAAGAAAAATCTTTTTTCTGTATTGTGGAAATACCATTATGTAGAGGAAGGCAACAATTTAGAGTTGTACTCTCATACATACCTGCCAACTATCCTATTTTGGGGGTTTTCTCCCATGACAGCATCAAATTTGAAATTTTTAGAGAGCAATTATTTCTTCCTTACTTAGCAAAACAGTAACTGGTTTATTGCATAGTGATTATATTGTCCTAAAGATGCTAAAAAACAACAAGAAAATGGATTTGAACCCCCCTTTATTAGTTTTCTGGTATGCCTGGAGGTGTTTCACATGTCAAACCCCAATTAGCATTTCTAAAAGTTAGCAGATGTGCTAAGGGACCGACCATTTAACCTGAAGGGGGGGTTATGGTTTTTTTTTCTGGACAGAAAATTTTTTTCGCGCTTCGCGCGAATTAATTTATTTATTTTTTACACATGCATCAACAAAATATTTTTTTCAAAATTAACATTATTTTTTTGGGCAGAAAGCCACCTTCAGAAAATTTTTTTTCATCATTTTGGCAGCAAAAATATTTTTTTCACTAAAAATCAGAAACAAAATATTTTTTTNCCCCCCCCCCCCTTCAAGTTAAATGGTCGGTCCCTAATATCAGTTTCACGGTGGCTGAAATTGATTTGAAATGCACAAAAAAGTTTCTAAATGATGTTTTCAAAACCAAACATGGTTACATGTTTATCATTATCACCTTAACTTTGGTTGTCTCCTTCCCCATATCTTTCCATGAGGTTGGTAGGCTTTTTATTGTGCTAAAAATTATTTATCGCTAATTTGCTTGATTTTCAATTGTTTCTGAGCGACGATAATTCTATTATCACTGCACTGCGCTGATATGAACATATTATTGTCAATCTCTATGGAACGTTAGCAACAGCGTATTAATATCACGTCGCGTGACGTTTGGTGAAAAAAATAATCCCATCAAAGAAAGCGCTATATTCAACTTAAAATTACATGTTTAACCTAAAAAATATTTCAGTAGAAAAAGAAACATATATATCGTGTATATTAATAACAAAATTAGCGATAAAAATACTATTAGTAATTTGTTTTGCTCGGATGGATTTCTCAGCTCGTATTGCATCTCGTGCTCTGCACTCGATGCAATACAAGCTGAGAATTCCATACTCGCAAAACAAATTACTAATAGTATATAATTCTCAGGGATATACCAGAAGAAAACCATTATGGATAATAAAAGAAGAAAGAGACATTTTAATTTTGGGGGTATCTACTTGAATCAAGGTCAAATGGACTAAATTTCTTGATTATTTTGGTTTCAATGTTACAACTTAGGCCACTTAGTTATCACAGGAGAAAGAAACCCCTCTCCTACAAAGATCAAGGTCACAGTTGATAAAAATAAATGGAAATTTCAAGAACATCAATATCTCAAGTATTTTTAGCCAAGAAACCAAAACTTGTTCACATGATTTCTAATAGTGAAACAAGACTATCAATAATAGGTTCTTTCTCCATAAATGCATGTCTTACTGGTGACAAGTTGAGTATCTTCCATTTAGGCCACATCAAATTAATTAATAGATTCTCATCCCCACCCGCCCCATTTTTTCTAAGCTCAATTTTTTTTTATCTTCAATTATTCAGAAATTTTCTTTAAATTCCTATCAATTTTAGTGAAAATCAGTAAAAAATAAAAAATAAAAGCCTCTCACCCACCCCAGATTTTTTGTTACAGGTGGATGAGAATCTACAAATTAACTTGATATGGCCTTATATAGATCAATCAAAACTTGGTCATATGCTTACTCATCACAACTGACAGAACCCCATTTATTGTGGGGTCTTGTCCCTAATGTAACAAACTTTACTGAAATAAACCATATGCGAGCTATGGTATTTGGATTTACCAGACTACTTTTCAATACTTTATAGAAAACCTAAGGTCATTGAGCAAAAAACGTCATGAAATTGGTCACATGGGGCGGTCATGTTTGTGACGTATATATATATACGTAGGACGGACAAACAACAACTGGTGAATCTGAATACCAGAGCTCGGATATAGTCTAGATTTGAAGATAGCCCATTTGAAGCACTTTATTTCTTCAGTGAAGATAAAGTCTAAATATTTGGAATACTTGAAATCAAAATACCTTTAAAAGCTAGAATTCCATGAATAGCTAAGTGGACTCAATTTAAACCAAACTCAGATAAGAACAGATCTTTGCAGGTTGTTTTTTTTCAAATTTCTTTACTTAGTAAGTTTTCTGGCTAGTACCAAAATACTGAACAACCTTTCTGTACTTACAACCCACCAGCAAAGACCTCCACCAAGTGCTTATTAAATGTTAAAATACAGAAATTGCAGTAATGTTTAGTTCTGTGTCTGTGGATGTCCTTTTCCACAAGTGCACATATTGCAGGTAAAATCAGAATATTTGAAAAACTGGAAATCATTAAATATTAAAAAGCTATTAAAAAGCTATGAGAGCACACTGACCCTTAAAGTTCCTAAAAAAATAACAAAAAGGACATGTTTTTAATCAGGTCCTAATCTTGGTTCCACTTCTAAAGCAAAGTACAGATTGAAATTGTTTCCCTATGATCCTTGAGTATCTTAGTCTTAAGAGGCATTTCCTAGAAAGTAAGTGCTATCGACAGTTATCGTTGCTATTAATGATTTGTTTTTATCTTCCATTTATTGTTTCTTTCCAAAGCAATGCTTTCCATTGTATTTTTAGTTCACCTGGCCTAAAAGGCCAGGCCAGGTGAGCTATTGCCATCACTTGGCGTCTGTCTGTGTCTGTCCGTCCGTCGTAAACTTTTTCAAAAATCTTTGACTCTGAAACCACTGACCCAATTTTATCCAAACTTGGTCTAAATCATTACCAGGGTATCTAGATTCAAAATTGTTTTCGATTATTCTGAGGACCAAAAAATAGCTGCTGTTAACAAAAATACTAAAAACTGCTGTTTTTGCCAAATAATTAAAAAACGATTACAGATATCAAAAATATGACATGGGGGTAAAAGTAATCAGCACGACAAGATCTACCCACCCTGCAATTTTGAAGAAAATCCGAAAACCCGTCATGGAGTTATTGCCCCTTTTCCACAAAAAAATTCTAAATTTTAATATAATCTATAACAGATAGAGGTCAACTTTAAATTGAAAAAATGTTCAGCATGTCAAGATCTACTCGCGTAGAAATTTTGAACCCTGAGCATCGCCCAAGTTGGCACTCTATGGCGGGTGGGGAGCAAGGGAGTGACCTTGATATAATTTTTATCAAGAATACCGCTTAAGTGCACGCTAGGGGCCTTCTTGATCTTGCTTGAGGGGGTGAATATTGTTCACCTCTAGTTGAAGACCCTCAGGCGACATCAAGATGTAGACGGGAATAAAAGCCCTGTCCTTGATAAACTGGAGTTCTCTATGTATCGTGTGCATTTTTGTCACATGTACATTCACTCCACATCCTTTCATTTTTCTGATGTAGATGTAATTGTGCTTTATTGGTCAAATTTTTCGCAGGTTTATACATTTAGCATTATATTTCAAAAACGATCTGAGATAGAGGTTAAGATTTAATTAAAAAATGTTCAAGTATTTCATGGACTACATTTTACCTTTATGATAGAAGTTGACGACCATACCCAAGATGTCTGCCGTTGCGGGGAACTTAGTTTAGCATTGGCTCTATGAGAAAACATTCAAAGATTTTCTTCTCTGAGACTATCTGAATGGTCAGTTGGAATCTATACTTGGTCATAACTGTCCTTAGTTGGTCCTTAGTTGAAAAATGTGTCCGGCAAGTCCCAGTCAGATCCCGGATGGCCTCCAGAGGAGAACATAGTTGAACATTGGACCCTATGGGAAAACACATTCATAGATCTTCTCCTCTGAGACTACTTTGCCAATTAGAACCATACTTGGTCACAACTGTCCTTAGTTGGTCCCTTTGACAAATGTATCCGGCAAGTCTTCATCAGATCCAAGATGGTCGCCAGCATGGAACATACTTTAACATTGAACCACATTGGAAAACATTCAAAGTTCTTCTTCTCTGAAACTGCTCACTTAATTGGAATCAAAATTGGTCTTAATAGTCCTTTGGTGGTCTTTAAAATATATGTCTGACAATTCTGCAATCCAAGATGGCTGTCAGCTGTGAACGTAGTTTAGCACTGGACCCTCCATGCCTCCACTGAAACTACTTCACTATTTTGATTGAAACCTGGTCATAATTGCTCTGCATTGAAAACATTGTCTGGCAAATCTGTGTCATATCCAAGATGGTTGCTAGCGGGGAACTCCTTCAACATTGGACCCAAGTTTAACCAAACTTGGCCCCAATGGTTCTTTGATGGCTTGCTTTGCAAAATGTATCCAGTAAGTTCACATTAGAACCAAGATAGCCACCAATGGGAACATAGTTCAACAAGGAACCCTGTGAGAAATGCAAACTAGGATCATCTCCTCTGACACAGTAGACCATATTACATTGAGGTCTATTACCATACCAGAAAATGAGACAAAGGTTATTTGTACTGTCTATGCTAGCCTTGCACCAGGTGAGCTACAGGCTCTTGAGAGCCTCTAGTTTATCAAATTGACCCATTGCTATTCTAAATGCACCTTCTTCTTTTGTACCATTTAGCTTAAAATCCTGTTTTAACTGGACAACACCATTCATTAATTGATATTTGATTGATATCTCTCAGAAGATATTTTTAACTATTGAGATTAAAGGTCTTGTGAATTTGACAGTTTTGTTTATACAGCTGTTCCATTTCAGCCATTGTCGTTCATTATGGTATAGTACAAGGTTTAAAGTTTTAAAATGTTTCAAAATTCAAGTTAATCGTGTTTTTCTGAAAGAATCTGTTTATTCCATTTTCAAAATTTATTTCTTATTTTGATAGCACACCTGGCTAGAGCCAGAGTGAGCTTTTGCCATCACTTTGTGTCCATCGTTCCTCTGTCCGGCCGGCAAAAACTTTTCATTCAAAGATTGGCCACAATAGTCTTTGGGTGGTCCCTGCAAAAAAAACATTTTTTAGGTCCGCGCTATATTCAAGATGGCCGCCAGGAAGGAACATAAATTTAACATTGTAACATTGAATGTGTTTACCCATAAACACATTCAAAGGTCTTCTCCACTTAAGCTGCAGAGCCGATTGGAAGCAAACTTGGACATAACAGTCCATGGATGCATGCATGGTGCACTGCAGAGAAGGTGTTTTTCATGTCTGCGCTATATCAAAGATGGCCACCAGCAGGGAACATACTTTTAACATCGGACCCTTTGAGAAAACACATGCAAAGATCTTCTCTGAAACTAATAAGCCAATTGGAACCAAACTGATTCAAGATAGTCCTTGGGTGGTCCTTTGCAAAAAGGTGTGTTTCAGGTCCGTGCTATATCCATGATCGTCTAAAGGGGAACATAGTTTTCACATTGGACTCTGAACTACTGAGCCAATTAGAACCAAAATTGGTCTATTAGTCCTTGGATGGTCCCCTGCAAAAAGATTTTTTTCAGGTCCGCCCTATATCCAAAGATTTCCTGAAACTACTGAGCCAGTTGGAACCAAACGTGGTCCCCTGCATAGAAAAATTGTTTTTATTGTACACGCTTTATCCGAGATGTCTGCCAGCAGAAAACATAGTTAAGTATTGCAAATTAAACTTAAGGCAAACACTAATAGGGCTCTCCTCTCCTCTTAAACTCCTGTGCATATTGGAACTATAGTTTAGCTATAGGCTCTTTTACATAAACTGTCTGTGTTAGTCAAGTGCCAGCTCTTGAAAGCCCGTCTTGTTGTGAATTTCGTTTTTATCATCAGATTTGGGAATGGATACTAGTATTCGTCCGTCGACAAAAGTCAAAGTCTTCGTATCTTTTGAAGCACAAGTCATGGGTGTACTGCAACTTGGATAGTTTGATGTAAAATAAGGTCATCTTGATCTACCTTTCCGAAATTCTAGAATATTTTGTAGGTAGGAGAATGATATTTTGTCGGTAGAAGCGTCAACATAAAAATAGGCCACCTTGAATTACATTTCATAAAAGAGTGAGTCGTGTTAGACTGTATGTAAGCCAGATACGAAGCAGAGCAGGGAAGGAATAATAGATAATCAGTATTTATAGATGGACATTGAATTAATTCGAAATTCTATATAAAGTAGATGTCAAATATTGTATTCCCTTCAAGTCGAACTGACAGGTACCCACCTAGATGTGACAATAAAACTAATATGGAGAGTCTATATGATACAATGGCTGAGCAACGGACATGATCTGGTAAAACATCAATGATGTCAATGTACCATGCTAAGCGCCAGGCTTACGTTCATCAACATAGAAGTCACTATTCACCAAATGTTAAGTATTTAAACCCTGTTACATTTGACAAGAAATTATCAAGAATGTCAAAAAAACCAACAAAGTCACTGAACCATGAAATTAAGGCCAAGATTAATTGAAAGGTGTCAGACTGTCATATATCCACTTGGATGCTACAACTGATAAGAAATGGACACAAATATAAATTCATTAACATCGTCAATGAACCATATGATAAAGGTCAAGGTTACCTGACAGATTTCAGACTGACACGTACCCATTGAGATATAACAATAAGGAAATATCGACTGTCAAGGGGTTACAATTGCTGAAAAATGGACATGAGTAGTGTATCACGTCACCCTAGAACACCTTTCCTCCCATAGAGCAAATATTAAAATCCCTAAATTATCCCCGATTATGCAAATGAGCTTATAGACCACGCCCATTTTCCTTATGGTCACCCTACTTCCGAATATTTTTGTGTACTCTGGAGTGCTTTTTTTTGTCTTGTCCTAACGTTTCCCTAACTACTGTGTCTTCATTGTTATCCATTTTCATTGTTTTATCTCGTTAGCTCTGTATAATAATGGAATTTTTGGCGCATTTCCTCCATTTTTTTTCTGTATCTATATGCCTTTTTTCTTTCAAATAGGCAATAAATATTAAACTAAATTACAGATACATTTTATTATCCCCGTCATGAAGCAGTCCTGGATTGGAATGGGGACTGGGAGGTTTCATAAAAAAATATTTTTAAAAACTCTTTTCTTTCCTCCTTCTCTCCCTCTGTTCCAATCCACTTTTCCCTTCAAATTCCCGTTATGAGCACGCGAGCAGCGAAATTGAGCAGCGTGAAGATACAATAAAACAACCAATTTGTCGCTTTTCCAACTACACAGCAGCAGATACAATTCCCGAACTAAGCTCGCGTGCCGTGAGAACGAGCAGAGTGATCAGCGAAATGATCAGGTCAGCATAGCCTTAAATAGAAAAATTACAACTTTTTTTCAACACACAGCAGCAGCAGCAGCAGCAATATTCCCGAGATGAGCACGCCAGCAGTGAAAACGAGCAGCGTGATCAGCGAAATGAGCACGTGGGCATGGCCTTAAGCAGCGAAATTACCATCGCACCGCGGCTGCAGCAGCAGCAGCAATGTTCCCCAGATGAGCACGCGAGCAGCCAAAATGAGCAAATGAGCAGCGCGAGCAGCGAATTGAGCAGGTGAGCGTATACCTTTAAACCTGGTGCCGCCAGAAATTAATACCCATGTCTAATTTTCAGCTACTTTCATCGTAGGCGAGACAAAAGTGTTTGATTTTTTTCTATTTTTTTGTCTTATCAAGTCAGGACTATGGAATATCCCCAAAATTGATAATGCAAATTAGATTATTTTTACTTTTATTATTTATGTTTCAACTCGATAAAAGCCATCCTGCAAAAGAACAGCGTCCATATTGATTACTTTGTATAGAGCCTGTCGGTTGATAAGTTGAGTGCGTCCGGATAAATACGACATCTCCCCGGTTTGCTATCGTCAGAATTGTCCCTGTCGCGTGATCGTCATCACATATACTTGGGTTTTCCGTATCAATATAGACAGAATCTTCTGGATCGTTGTTCTTGACTATTTCAAATGAAATTGCCGAGTGACAAGCTACCCGGACAGTGTAAGTAAAGATATACACTCCAGACACAGGGGCAGTGAATGAGCCAGTGAAATTGTTGTATCCATTCTGAAGATTAACTTTGACGACGTCGAAGACAAGTATATGGTGAGGTCCTGGTGTCTTTTCCATGTGGCTGGAGTACGCATAAAACGCGACAGTATTTTCAGTCTGACCAGAGGACTGTGGAAGCAGCAACCTCTTACCAATTCCATCACCTGAAAAGAAACAAATCAATTAAACACTGATAATTTGCATTTAAAAATATTGTATTTAGTTTTATAACAGTCATGACGAGAATCTTCAGACAAAAACGACGAAGAAAATCCAATGGTCATGTGATGTTCAAAGACTAGATCCTGCCAAAATCAAAATCGAAATATAATTGTAAGCAAATGGCATAACTTCCCTTCTCCTTATCATACATGAGAACTTATCTTTTTTCCCTTATTTTAATACCTATTATATATAAATTGTAATCAATCAATCAATCATTTTTTTTTATTTGTATTATTTGTTTGTAATTCTTTCTGCTCCTTTGGGGCGCCATGGTTGGCTAATAAAATATTTGTATCTTGTATCTTGTATCTACTGAATACCCCCGGTACGGGACTTTATTTCTATACGTAAACAAGAGGCTCTCAAGAGCCTGTATCGCTCACCTGGGTCATGGCTGACATAATAAGTCAAAATAATCACAACGTTTAAGGTTCTCATTTTCAAATTTGTTTATTAATGTTTAAGGGTCTCATTTTTAAGTTTGCTGATGTTTATTAATGTTTAAGGGTCTCATTTTGAAGTTTGCTGATATTGTATGATCCAAAATTAAACTATGTTCCCCACTGGCAGCTATTTTTGATGGGGCGTAGACCAACTGTCACCTTTCTTGAAGAAGACCATGTAAGGATCATTGTGCCTCACTTTGGTTCCAATTGGCATGAGATCTTTAAATGATTTCCCATGGGGTCCAAGGTTAAACAATGTTCCCCGCTGACTGCCATCTTGGATGCTATGCAGACATCAAGACACATTTTACGAAGGGGACCAAGTAAGGACCATTGTGACTAAGTATGATTCCAATTGGCCATGTACTTTCAGAGGAGAAGATCTTTGAATATGTTTCCCTATAGGGTCCAATGTTAAAAACATGTTCCCTCCTGGCGGCCATCTAGGATATATGAACACATTTTTTAAGAGGGGCCACCTGTGGACCATTGTGACTAAGTTTGGTTCCAATTAGCCCAGTATTTTCAGAGGAGAAGATTTTTGCAATATTGTCCAATTTTGGACAAAGTTCCCCGCTGGCGGCCATCTTGGATGACGTGCAGACTTGCCAGACAAAAAGGGGACCACCGAAGGACTATTGTGACCAAGTTTGGTTCTAATTGGCGCAGTAGTTTCAGAGAAGATCTTTGAATAGGGTCCAATGTTAAACTGCGTTCCCTGCTGGCGGCCATCTTGGATATGATACAGACTTGCCAGACACTTTTTTTTAATGGGGCCACCTAAGGACCATTGTGCCCAAGTTTGGTTCCAATTGGCCCAATGGTTTCAGAGAAGATGATATTTGAATGAAAAGTTTACGATGGACAGACCACTGAAGGCAAGAAGATCACCATGGCAGAGCCATGCAGGTCAGCTATAAAGTTATACAGTCATTGAAGCATAGATGCAACTTCACTATTAACTGAGAAAGATGTTTGCATTGTGGGCAAACAAACATA
>MJUU01056185.1:5324-18291 GCA_002080025.1 Modiolus philippinarum
CATGATTTGAACATGAAAGGAAACACACTGACAGAATTACTTTATTGTACATTCCCATACTTTGTACATGATTTGAACATGAAAGGAAACACACTGACAGAATTACTTTATTGCACATTCCCATACTTTGTGCATGATTTGAACATGAAAGGAAATTGAGTGAATGTACACAAGACAAACTCTTTAATTCACAGTAGAATATATTTTTGGAACTGGCATTTTCTTCCCCTGGTTCTAAGAAATACTGGTAACAGTGAGATCATATGTCTTGAGTATGACAATATCATAACAAGTGTAGACACAAATATTTCTGGCCAGAATATAAACTTTGTCGTCTGCACATGATGAACCTAATACAGAAGGCTGAGAAAATCTATGCCTGATTCAACTTAAAAGTATCTGGTAAATTTTTTAAAAATTAAATAGGTCAATGAACAATGACATTGAGGTCAAGATAACATGCCAAGTATTAGACTGACATCATCAACTTAAAATTAACAACTGACAGTATGTTTAAAAATTATTAATACAGTTGTCAAGTATGAACTTCGATGGCTCGAACTGCAATAGCTCGAACACCATGGATGTCTCGAACCGATTTTCTGGTCCCTTTGTTCAACTTTGAACATAGTTCGACCTCAATAACTCGAACACCCCTCTGGCTCGAACTGTTTTCATCGGTCCCTTGGGTGTTCGAGCCATCGAAGTTCGACTGTATATCCAAAATAAATAATATCACTGAACCATGAAATTAAGGCCAAGATAACTTGACAGGTGTCAGACTGACATGTACCCACTAAGATGAAAGAAAAAGTCTAAAATGGAGACCATAGGTCTAACATTGCTGAGATTTTGACATGAATGTAAAGAAAATTTAACAAAGTCAACAGATCATGAAATTAGAAATGGAAGGTCAAGGTTACTTGACAAGTGCCAGACTGGCATTTACCCACCAAGATGAAACAATAAACCTTATATGGAGGGAGTGGATGTTACTGAAAAATGAACATAAATGTAAAAAAATTAACGAAGTCACTGGACCGTGAAGCCAGACTGGCATGTACCCTCTAAGATGCAATAAAAACCTTCATATGGAAAGTCTAGATAGGTGTTACTATTGCTGATGGAATAAACACAAAGTCACTTGACCATAGAAAAATAAGGTCAAGGTTACTTGACAGGTGTCAAGACTGGCATTTATCCATTAATATGTAACAATAAACCTAATATGGAGAGTCTAGGTTATCTTATTTGCTGAGAAATGGACTGCATGAATGTAAAAAAATTAACAATGTCATTAGACCATGAAATTAAAGTCAAGGTTACTTGACAGGTGTCAGACTGACATATACCCATTAATATGAAACAAAAAACCTAATATGGAGACTGGCGAGAGTCTAGGCTCTTTAATTGCTGAGAGATGGAGATGAATGTAAAAGTGTAAGTAATCAAAGATTACAAAGTTCGCCTCGTTATGGCACATGCTCACAGTGACATTATTTTGCCTGTGAAGATGATTGCATTAACATGGAAATACGGTTCTACTTTCTACAGTTACTGAGCTATCGGTGAACTTGGACCTAAATTTAAATTTAAGTCACTCAAGCCAAAAATGTGATTCAAAATAAACTATTTTTGCCTGGATGCTGACCTACGATCAAAGATCCATGCATGTGCAACGCTACATGATCCAATACTACAATGTACAGTGACTTCGATCTGGACACTGACGTAAACTTGAATGTAAGTCACTCAAGCAGAGAATGTGGGTCAAAGGGATCTAATTTTACCTGAATGCTGACCTACCATTAGAGATGCATGGATGTGCAATGTTACACGATCCTACCATGTACAGTGACTGAGATCTAAACTCCACCATTAACTTGATTGTAAGTCGCACAAGCAGAAAATGAGGGTCAAAGTGACTTAATTTTGCCTGGATGCTGACCTACCATCAAAGATGCATGCATGTGCAAGGTTACATAATCCTAGCATGTAACCAAGATCTTAACTCTGATGTAAATATGAATGTAAGTCACTCCAGCAGTAACCAAGATCTTACCTCTGATGTAAATTTGAATGTAAGTTACTCCAGCTGAAAATGTGGGTAAAAGTGGCCTAATTTGGTCAGAGTTGCATGCATGTGCTAGGAATGTCAAGGATAGATGATCCCACTACTTATAGTTACTGAGATATGAACTTAGATGTAAATTTAAATGAAAGCCAATAAAGTGGAAAATATAGGTCAAAGTGACTATTTTCTTGGAGGCTGGGAGTCGACCCAAGATGCATACAAAGTTTGATGATCCTACCCTTCATTGAATAAATTAAGTTTAAAATCAAATCAAATCAAATCAAATCCTACCCTGCATAGTTATAGGCTCAGAAATTGACTTCAATGTAAAACTAGAGTTACTGTGGCCTAGTGGGCCACGGATACCCCCTGCTCTCACCCCTTCCTGAATTTTTTTAACTATCTGAAAAAAAGAATTCATTGAAAACAAAATACATGGTGCACATCTACAATATATAATTAAGATCCTGCATAAGTTTCATGAAATTCCAATCATTGATTTAAGAGGAGTAGTGGATACCAGGTGGTCACCATATAGTTTGCATTGAGCCAAAATGACAAAGTCCAAAACATGTCAAAAATCGTGTAAAAGAGAAATTAAAGGAAAACAAAGTGCAAAGTGCACATCTACAATATATAATTAAGATCCTGCATAAGTTTCATGAAATTCCAATCATTGATTTAAGAGGAGTAGTGGATACAAGGTGGTCACCATATGGTTTGCATTGAGCTAAAATGACAAAGTCCAAAACATGTCAAAAATCTGGAAAAAAAGAATTATTGGAAAAAAAATACATGGTGCACATCTACAATATATAATTAAGCTCCTGCATAAGTTTCATGAAATTCCAATCAGTGGTTTAAGAAGAGTAGTGGATACCAGATGGTCACCATATGATTTGCATAGAGCTAAAAGAGCTAAAATGACGAAGACCAAAACATGCAAAAAATCCGGAGAAAAAGAATTATTGCAAAAAAAACTGCATGGTGCACATCTACAGTATGTAATTAAGCTACTGCATAAGTTTCATGAAAATCCAATCAGCATTTTAGGAGGAGTAGTGGATACCAGGTGGTCACCATATGGTTTGCATTGAGCTAAAATGACAAAGTCCAAAATATGTCAAAAATCTGGAAAAAAAATTATTGGAAAACAAAATGCATGGTGCACATCTACAATATATAATTAAGCTCCTGCATAAGTTTCATGAAATTCCAATCAGTGGTTTAGGAGGAGTAGTGGATACCACCTTATGGATACAGAAAGAAGGACGGACAGACACCATGAACACTATATACCTCCAGCAAAGCGGGGGGTATAACTATCTTGCGATATTTACAGAGTCAATGAACCATACAAATGAGGTCAATGTCAGTTGAGACTGGCAATACATGTACCTACCAAGATGCATCAATACACTTAATATAATGGACCTATGCATTACAAATCTGAAGAAAAGGACTTGAATGTGAAACAATGTCACAATTTTCATAGAGGCATTGAATCATGAATACAAAATCATAAGGCAGGGACCATTTGATTTTCAGGGGGGGGGGGGGGGGGGGCTGGTATTTTTTAGAAAAAAAAAATTCTGTCCTGGATTTTTGGCAACAAAAAAAAATTCTAACCAGCAACTGGGTTGAAAAAAAAAATATGGTTCTGACTTTGTCCATTAGAAAAAAAAAGACCTGGCTCAACAAAATTTCCTTGCATAATATATAGTGAAAAAAAATATCTTGCCCAGTGGGCCAAAAAAAGATTTCTGGCTCGGGTAAAAATCCCAGGGTCCCTGCCTAAAGGTCATTTGAAACATGTGACGATGGAAAAGTCATAACTTGAGGTTTTCCTTTGTAAAATTAATACGTTTCAGCTTGATCATTACTTCTCTTTCATCTGGAAGAGTATACATGTCAGCCAAATATGTCTCTTGGCATTGACCTTATCACATGGATGAGTAGATCTATAAATTCCTTTGTAACTATATTTCAGCGTAATCATTACTTCTCTATTCATTCATCTAGAGGAGACTCTTGACAATGACTATTTTTATTGTCATTCAAACATGTTTTACTTAAGTCAATTTCTCAATAACTACAAATATATAACGTTATTAATATTGATTTCAAGGGAAATAAAATGTTTTGCATTTTGTTAGATATGCCATTTGTATTAGACTTTAGTGTACCCAGCTCTTTTAAGGGAAACATATTGTTATTGTCTGGGCTGTCATTCATCAAAAACAAGAGTGGACCCTAATAGATGTCTCGCCCGTCCCGATTTTGTCGCTAAAACAGTCATGTTCTACTTAAGAGCAATCTAAAAGTCTAATATCATTACCCCACCACTTACAGTAATTGAGAAACTGTTCAAATCAGAAAAACTTTAACTATGCTCATTAGACCATCAAATTGAGGTCAAGGTCAAAAGCAATATGGCAGACTGACATGTACTAACCAAGACCAAGCTATATACCAAATATTATTGACATATCACTTGTAGTTATTGAAAAAAAGACTTAAGCAAAAAACTTAACCTAGTCACTGGACCGTGAAATTGACATCAAGATCAAAAGCCATATGGCAAACTGGCATGTACTACCCAAGATCAAGCTATTCACCCAATATCATTGACCTATAGCTTGCAGTTATTGAGAAACAGACTTAAGAAAAAAACTTAACCTAGGAACTGGACCGTGAAATTGAGGTCAAGGTCAAAAGCCATATGGCAGATTGACATGTACTAACCAAGTACAAGCTATATACCTAGTATCAATGACCTATAGCTTGTAGTTATTGAGAAATAGACTTAAGCAAACAAACTTAATCTGGTCACTGGACCATGAAATTGAGGTAAAGGTCAAAAGCCATATAGCAGACTGACATATACTAACCAAGACCAAGCTATATACCAAATATCATTGACCAATACCTTGTAGTTATTGAGAAACAGACTTAAGCAAAAAAACTTAACCTAGGAACTGGACCGTGAAATTGAGGTCAAGGTCAAAAGCCATATTGCAGATTGACATGTACTAACCAATACCAAGCTATATACATAGTATCAATGACCTATAGGTTGTAGTTATTGAGAAATAGACTTAAGCAAACAAAAAACTTAGCCTAATCACTGGACCGTGAAATTGAGGTCAAGGTCAAAAGCCATATGGCAGACTGACATAAACTAGCCAAGACCAAGCTATATACCAAATATCATTAACCTATACCTTGTAGTTATTGAGAAACAGACTTAAGCAAAAAAACTTAACCTGGTCACTGGACCGTGAAATTGAGGTCAAGGTCAAAAGCCATATGGCAGACTGACATGTACTAACCAAGACCAAGCTATATACCAAATATCATTGACCTATACCTTGTAGTTATTGAGAAACAGACTTAAACAAGAAAACTTAACCTGGTCACTGGTCCGTGAAATATAGGTCAATGTCACATGATTTTGTGTCCGCCAGATAGGGTTCACCGTAAGCTACCTTTGGACCAAATATAAAGGTCCTACAACAAAGGGTTCTACAAAATAACTTGAGTTTACGCCGTAGCCGTCATACTTTGCACACCTATGTCTCGCTTTCCGCGTGGTGAGACAAAAATGTTGCTGGCACCACTTCTTGTACATCTTTGTACTGATTGCCAGCAAATTTCACTGGATTGTTGACTACTATGCATAGTTCTGCATATCCCTTTCCTAAAGATCCCTTTCCTAAAGAGTTATGGCTCTTTTTGCCTTGAAATTTTGTCCATTGAATTTGTGGCTGCCAATTCTCTTACATATTTGATCCTATTGTGGCTAAACTACACGGGATTGTTGACCACAATGTTTAGTTGTGCATGCATTAAGTGCTGTCAAAATGCCTGTCCATATTTTACAGAGTTATGTCCCCTTTTCACTTAAAATAAAAAAAAAATAAGTTTGCAGATGTCATTTCTCTCACCTCTTTCAAAGGAATTTACCAAAATTGATAGTGTTATCAATCACAAAGTAGTTGTGCATATTATGTTGTCAGAATGCTCTGCATTTTCTCAGAGTTGTGACTTTACATTCCTTCACTATTATGGAAAGTACAATAACTATATGTGCAAATGTTTCGACTGATAGCACTTCTCATCATGTAAAGTATTTGCTAAATCTTGTCTTTGGAATCAACAAATAGTTGATCAAAATCCAAAACCAAACAACCCGATAATGTATTGCAACAACCTTAATTGCAAGGTCAGATCACTGAGTAGAATTGTGAAAGGAACATGTACAGGAACTATTCCATCATAGTTTGATTCCAAGTAGTCCCACAAAACTTGAATTTCTGAAAGGGTCATGTGGGTCATGTGAATAGCAAAGTTACCTGTTGGAGACTGGAGACCATCATTACTTTGTCAGCATCTCATATGGGACATCTAAGCCATGTTTGATACTGAATGATAAATCTACACCAAAGTAACAACATTTGGTCAGCACCTCCTCATTGATATTTATTAGTTTTATTTTCCATAAAGTCTGCAAATGTGCAGTACGTTTTTGGAATTTTGACTCTGGTGAATAGGGACAAAAGTCCCCTTGATTTCTAATATTTGATACATTCCTGTGGAATTTTATTCTAAAGAATGAAGTAGTAGTTTTTGTGAAAACTTTGAATGTAATGTTGTACTATGTCCAATATGGGCAGCCATTTTAAACAAGATGAAAAGGTATCATGTGTAAACATAGCTAATCAATGCCTTGTTGAGGCACATAAACACAGCTACCTAATTTTGCCTTGATGCTGACCTACAATCGAGGGTGCATGCAAACACAAGTATAGATGAACCTGCGATGCACAGTAATTTAGATATGAACTTGCACATATAATTTAGATAAAGTCAATCATGCAGATAATGCAGGTCAGGGTGACATTATTTAACCTTAGATGCCGACTTGCAGATAATGCAGGTCAGGTTGACATTATTTAACCTTAGATGCCGACTTGCCATGCATTCAAATGTAAGGTTAGATAATCCTTCAATGCTCATTTACAAAGATATAAACTCAGGACCTTAGCTTGAATGCAAGTCCATCAAATAAGAAATGTAGGTCAAAGTGACCATATTTTGCCAGGATGCTGACCTACCACTGAAGTTGCATGCTAGGTTACCCAATTCTATCTTGTACAGATACTGAAAACTCCAACATAGAATTGAATGCAAGGCAATCAACTTGAAAATATAGGTGATAGAGATACAATTTTCTTTAAGACTGTGAGTCAACCCAAGATGCACCTGCATGCAAAGTTTAATAACTACCTTCCACAGCTATTAAAATAATATGTAAATGCAGATGCAGACTTGAATGCCACAGGTACTCCAATATGTCCCTAAACTCAGTTTAAAGGAACTAATTATCATCATTAGAGATCAATAAAAGACCATTGTGGGCATGTTTCATTTAAGACTGAAACATCTGCTTTGAGAAGACAATTTTAATCTTCAATGGGAAATAACAGTAGCTAAATATGACTTTTTTTTCAACACATTTAGTGGTGAATTAGTGCAATTTATAGCCATTTTGTTTATGCTGATAATTTTTACCATTCCACAGATTTTTAAATCTTAAACACTTTTCTTCAAGTTATTTGTCCAAGCTGCCATATACCTGTCTTCTATCAATATATGTAGTAATGAATAAAAAGAGAATGAAAACCCGTAAATCAAAAGTGGAAATATCACAATCCAAATAACTCTAAAAACTTTGACAGTCTGACATCGGTTTACCATAACATGTCTTCTTTTGGGAGGGCAGAAAATAACAAGAACCCAGTCATTTCAATAATTTTTAATTTACTTTGAAAATGTGGAAAAATAAGATGATAAAATTACAAACTAACTAATTTATATATATCAACATCCCCATGACAGTGGTGAATTGTAATACAACCTTTGGATGTGAGTGTAAACATATATTAACATCCTTGTATCAAATGTGATAGTAATCCAACTAATGGATGTAACATTATAAAACACCAAGTGCTTTATCAACAACCTTGTATTCCATGTAACAGTAAAACAAACTTTAGATGTGACTTAAGGGAGTACGAGTGTCAGAAATTTTGCGATTAGAATTAAAATTCTGACCTTTTGTTTTCAAGAGCACTACTAAAGGAACAACTTGAGCAAAAAATTTTGAAAATCCATGTAGGAATTTTTGAGATAAAAGACGTAAAAAAAAAAGACGTCAAAATTTTGGCGGGAAACAGATCTCTCTAGATTTTTCCTTCAATTTTCATAAGATGTTTATAGGCCTTTAAATATATGAAATTATAATTGGAAGTTGGTTAAATTTTATACACAGTCTATTTTATGTATTTTAAAGTGACTTATGACCAAGAAAATGTGATCCATGTGCAAAAAATTTTAGCACTGTTTAAATGGATAAAACCTGAGGATATAGAATGCTTCTGAAATCTGAGGCTTGTACTCCCTTCAGTTAGATACATATGGATTACACCATAAGATCCCGTTCATTACCATATTTTATCCACTAGAGATAGTTAAATTTTAAAATTTTTAAGTGCAAGGCTTGCAGAGCATTTTAACATTTTTAAATTTAACTATCGAGAGTAGATAAAATATTGTAATCATTGGGATAAAGTGGTGTAATGTTTTTCTCTAATGATAAATGATAAACACCGAGAATTGTATTCTGACTAGATTTGGCAGGAAATTGCAGAGCTTCATTCAACATGAGTTGAATATGAAAATTTATCTAAAGGGTCAGAACCTGTCTAAACTAAACATCATTCGAGAAATACTAATTAACACCATATTGGTTTTGTATATTTCAAAATAAGTACACTGAGGGGTAAATATGCAAGCCAGAATATTCTTTTAATTTTTTTAATGATGTTTAATTGATAAATGTAGACATCACACATCAATTTTGATGGAAAATCATTTAGTTGGAAATGCTTATTCCAAAAATCTTTAAAATATCTTGCTATACAATAAACAATGCATTGACCTTCATGTTCTTTTCATTTTTCATAATAAAATGTTATCAAGAAAATTCAATACATCCTATGAACTAGATTTATCTATGCTATGCTTATAAAATAAACTGACATTTTTTTTCTGTGTAAATATTTCATGAAATTTCCATCTTACTTTCCTCAATTTTTTGACACCCTACAATAAGTAAACAAGCTAAAGTGACATGTCAATTTTACTATACAAGAAAAGAAGCAAATTTCAGATAAAATATTTTCTCCAATGTATATTCAGTTTTCACATTTCCTGATCGGTGTTGAGACATTTTGTTCCCCTCTCTAGAGAGAGAATAAATCACGTGAAATTTTCTGCCAAATCTATTTGGAATATAATCCTGTNAAACAATTTTTATAACTTAAACAAGTTAATTATGACATTTCTCACAACTCTTTAAATAAACTTAAAAATGTTTAAAAACTTGGTAAGTCTTGCTTCAAACATTTGCAAAATTTATTTGACTTAATGTGAGAAATTTCATAATCAAGTAGTTCTAGTTTTGGCAACTATATTTAACTTATCTGCAAATGTAATAATAATCATTCTACTTAAATTAAGCAAAACGCCTAGTATTCCCTGCTGGTGGCCATCATGATTAAAGTGAAGGCATATAAATTGCTACCTCTGAAGGGAACCACCAAAGGACTATTGTGACCACATCAGTCGTTTCAGGTGAGAAGATCTTTGAATGAAAAGGGAACCACCAAAGGACTATTGTGACCACATCAGTCGTTTCAGATGAGAAGAGTTCATGACAGATGATGGAACCAAGTGATGACAAAAGCTCTCCCTGGTCTTAAGTCAGGCTAAGACAAGATATGAAAATATGTATAAAAAAATTTTCATGATGATAAGTGTTCTTTGGTGTCTTCAGTATTGATATGTACTCAATTGCAGTTTTAATTGATAAGTAAATGTATACGTATTAAGTGTATGATTTATTTCTTTTGTCTCCTCCATTTTATACAAATTAATCATGAAGAAAAAAATCAATTATTTCAAGTACTAGATCAGGGATAAATTTTCTTGTTGCTTAGGAGAGTTTTACAAAGACTTCTGATGCAAATAAGGATCATGAACGTTCTAGAAGTTTTCATCTGGAAAGACCCACAACTGTTAGATTTGATCTTCTTAGGCTCTGTCATAGTGAAAGCTTTACACAAATCTTGTGACAATCAGTCCAAAAATAGTATAGCTGTTACATACAATCAATAAAAATGTACAATAAATTATGTTCAAATAATAAATATTTTAGTCACATCAAACTGGTATATTGGACCCAAATAAATTGAAAAATGGCTTCTTGGTCAGGATGTAAATAATCTGATGTAAAAAAATCATGACATTGTAATACTATAAAAGTATAAAAAGTAATGTTGTCATGGGGATGAGAAACATAAAAGTCCACTCGGTGATAATTACACTGATATGTGCTGTACAAGGGGCACAAAGGTATAAACATAAAACATCACATGGAAGCACCATAATTTATAGCTTGCTGTTCTGGCTGTAGCAAGATAAGCATGATAATGATGACTAGACTTTAGCTTACAGCATGCCAATTATGATTTTAGTAAATTACACAGTGTTTAAAGAGATCAACCTTAAATTTGAGACAATATTACCTGTCTTTTGTTAAATGTGGTTGTACTGATAAAATTTCAATTTTGTAACTAACTTACTAAAACAACTATTTTCACTTTTTCCTGATAATTATGTATTCGAAAATCTAAAACACAAAACGAATATTCGAAATAAACTATGATTACATTGAAGTTAGAAAACATAGTGTTTATGAGAATATCTTCATCTTGAAATTGTGTGAAAAGAGCATTAACATTTCTTAAAAGAAATTTCATGCAACTCTAATGTTCAATTTAATTTGATAAAATAAGATTTGACTCAGACCTGTGGAAATAAGCCAAACCATAAGTATGAAATAACTACCATGAAACTGGACACCGGTTCTGAAGTTACATCCATGGAAATACAAGTAAGCCTAGTATGCTCACATTTAAGTCATTTGACAGATACAACTATGAGAAATTAAAGAGACATGTGCACATAAAATCCCTAACAAGTGAGACTGAGTTTGTTTACAGGGTAAGCGTCACTGCTAGGCATATATCACCTATCATTGTGTTTTTCATGTAAAAGTTGCATACAAACTAAGGCATGACATGCCACTATGTAAGGTATTTCTGTCTGTAAGACACATATGGCCACACTAAACACATGTGCTTTTATTTGTATGGACAGATGAACAGACAAGGGTAAAACGATATGAACCCACCAATCCCCCATCCCCCCCACCCCCGGATTTGTTCATTGCGGGGGCAGGAAATTCCTATAAAACTGATAAGGAAATATTCATATTAATGCTCATTCGTATGAATTTCATATGGTAATTGTTGTGAAATGGACATGTTGTGATCTCAATATATTGTATGTATATCTCCTTCAACTGAAAAACTGTGGAATGCAGTATGATTATAAATAAAATAACATGCGATTAATAGATGAACAAATATAAAAATTTCAACACTATTAAATATTAAACATTTTTAACAGAAACATCTTACATCTAAACAATACCCAGCTATACATTTCATATACCTGCACACTGGATATTTAACAAGAAATATCTAAATCCAGTCACTGAAATAACAGAGGTATTTATAAAGTAAGTTCAAGGAATTGGCAAATTTGAACTAACTAAACAACAATAATGGGTATAAGTGGGATACAAATTGTTTGCTATTTCCAAATGTATCTACCATATATCAGGATATTTTGGTGTCAGCTTCTGTTCATGATTTTGATGTTAAATGAGCCAGGGAAATGTTCCCTTTGTTTATAATTCTTGTTTAACTGATTTATCTAATATATTTTAATAGGCAGCAAAATCTACATGGAGGGAATTTTTCGTGCTTGGTCGTTGACTGCGAGCGAACATAGCAAAAATTAAACATATGCAAAAATTTCCCGATACACAGTATACAAATACTATAAATTCTTGATATAAGAAACCCAGAACGGTGGATAGATTCATCCCTTTGACTTCAAAAAACCATTACTATGAAGAAAATGTGCATAGAGTTCAGGAAGACAGATACTTCTAATGATAACCCCGTAACTATCAATTTATCAAACATGATCACTACTTCCTTATTTACTAGATATAGATATTTCTTGTTAAAATACTTGATATACAGGTATACATATAATGTACAAAGCACACAAATATACTATACACTTGTAAAATGAAGCAAGCTCTTGAGGAAGAAACAAAAAACATAATTCAGGAAAACAGTCACATCACAACTTGCATTCTACGATTCAAGGAATTAAAACTTGTTTATATTAGACATGCATAACTATTGCAACATGGCCAAAGCCACATGTGTACAGACAATTAAAAAAACATACCCTTTCAAAGAAATTTGATTGCTGGCTTACATGTATATATATTTACAATATTTTCACATTATCAAATCACAACCTAATTCAGTTCTAACAGACTTTTTAACACTGTGTAAACAATATAAATAAATTGCACCATGATGAATATCATTTGAACAAACAGTACAGACTATATACATTACTGATTAGATCTTGCCAACACCCAGTTCTTGTTAAATTTTCCTTTTGTACCAAATTAGCCTTTATCTAATATCCAAACTGAAGGATGAGGAGATTTTATTCTCAAAGCTCAATTCATAGACCAAATGTATAAGGGTAAAACTTGTTCCTGACAAGATCTAATCACTTGCAAGTAGATGGTTTTATAAAGATGAGAAAACTGAGCAGTACTTCCTGCATACCCTATAATGATCTATTCACTCAAAAATTTTATACTGAAATTTT
>MJUU01056186.1:377-24145 GCA_002080025.1 Modiolus philippinarum
AGAAAACTTTGACGAAAATTTTCATTAGTAGTGGTATATATAACTAAGCATCAACATACCAATGTATCGGTAAACAGGAAGTAGTAGAGCAACAAAACTGAAAATAGCTTACACGGTACAACTCATTATCATGAAGCTCCAGACCAAATATGAAATCATTTCCACATTTGGAAGAAGAGAAAACTTTGACGAAAAATTTTCATTAGTAGTGGTATATGAAACTAAGTATTAATGTATCGGCAAACAGGAAGTAGTAGCGCCACAAACATGAAAATATCTGACACTGTACAACTCATCATTTGGAAGCCTAATGCTAAATATCAAATCATTCCCACCTGTAGAAGCCGAGAAAACTTTGACAGTAAAAGTGTTACGGACGGACGGAATGACGGACGGACGGACGGACGGACAGACGGACGGACACCACCATCACTATATACCCTCCGCTTTTACAAAGCGGGGGTATAAAAATTAAATCAATCTATGAATAAAAGAAATTTGTTTGAACATTTATGGTCTAAATAGTTTCATTGCATTGAAAGAAATTTTCACACGTTATCAAAATTACCCATCATTCCATTCACATAAATTCAATATAATCTGACATATAATTAAAAAGAAAGTGTTTCCTTTTAAAAAAGTCACTGTTTTAAAACACCATTCAACAATATAGGTAGCATAGAAATAACCAGTTTGCTATGCAAGTGTATAATGGTTATTGTGCTCAACTCCAGTAAAGTAGATCATGGTTTTAAAATTATGATATATGCTGTAGATACCCAGAGAAAACATGATATCATCTTAGACCCATGTGCTGATAAAATAAAAGAAAATGTGTCCATATAGATATTTCGGCACAGAGGTAGTAGATGAGTGACAGACTTGAAAAGAGGAGAAAAAGTACAACTCATCATACCAAAGCTTCAGACCAAATATCAAATCATTCCTGCATACACAAGCTGTGAAATCCTTGGCCAAAATTTTTGACATACATACAGAAGGACGTACGGAAGCATGTACAGGTGGACGGAAAAGGGTAAAACTTAATGCCCCTGTCACCTAACGGCAAGGGCATAAAAATTCAGTGCATTTTTATAAGAATACAAGATTGATCTTGGTGTGTTGTTGTTTTATATTATGTTACAATGAATGTTACAATGTAAAAGTACTGAAATTATGACAAATAGAACCTAATTGGTTATGGTTATAGAACTGAACTATACAAAATATTATGTGTAGAAAGTTTTCAACTAAGTTTTTAAAGATGATGTGTGATCACACAATACATTTACAAATACAAAACAAAGATATACATGTGTAGACTGAGAACTATAGTAAAATTTGAAACAAAAATTAAATGCATTTTTGATTATGATTTTTAATATGGACATAATATCAAGTTACCCCTGGAAAAATACAAACAATGGAATCAGAAACAGTATATCCCTTCTGCTTTTGAGTGGGGGAATAATTCATCTTAAAAAGCAAACACTTCTTACCTAATATATAGAATTGGACAGAATGATAAATATGACCTCAATTTTGTTTATCTATAATAACTCCCAGTGAGGATAAAATTTTATAAACTCTATAATAATGTTATACAACACACTTCCTTTGCATCTTTTTATCCTAATGTTTAAATATTATCTGTCTTAATTTGTTTGTTTAAGTCAACATCAAAGTGGTGATACTTCAATAATAGTTCTGCCCATCCCAAGAAATGTTTGGTCTGCAGGTCTTGTCTGCTTCTATTGAATGTGGATGATATAAAAAAACACCAAAATATTTTATGAATTGAATTCCTGTTTTGGGATGTGCCAAAAATCTTACAACCTACAGGGTAAATGCGCACAAAATTCACAAAATCCTTTGGGCCTAATAAGTTTTTTTACCCCCTGTTCTACTTTCCCATCAAAAGACTAAAATTAAATTAAATGCCCTGTCCAGATTATTTTTCTAATGTTAGGGAAAAGGTGAATTCTTTAATATTGTCCCTCCCTCATCAACTTGAAAAAATGATGAATTGCATAGAAGGACAAACAAAAAAACATTTTGTCAATCATAGCCTTAACAAGAGAAAACCTTGGTGCTTAGTAGTCATGGTCCTCTCTGAGTTCCTTGTTCAAAAGGGAAATAGTAACTTCCAGTACTATGTGCTCAGGCCACATTGTGTTTGTGAAACACTACAAATGCCGCCATCACCTATTTCATAAGGTAGATTTAATCTTAATATTTTGGTTAGAATTATCTTTCTTTACACACAATACATATCATGAAATTGGAATCTAAGACTAACTTTTTGACCTCTTTGACCTGACCTAATTGTTTGGGACATATTTATGCTCCTCTTGACTAGACCTGTACACTTGCCAAGTTTGAAAAGTGTATCTTAAATGGTTCAAAAGTTCTGGTAAGGTTAAAATTTGGACACATAGACACACACACAGACAAACAGACAGGACAAAAAACAATAAGCCCCTCTATCCAAGATCTCCATGCATATATAACAATCAATACTCTATATATTTTACTAAGAATACTATTCTTAAACTGGTAAAAACACAAGAAACACAAGCTTATGGCTTCAGTAGTCCCATGGTAAACTAAAATAAACTACAATTTCAGTATTGTGTTGTGTTGTCTAGCTACTTTTCCGATTTGCCAGAACATATAATGTGCCTTTCAAAAGACAAAAATGTCACTCTTATGGCTCACAGCTAATAATATCTGACAATAGTCATATTATCTGTCTATTCATACTTTCTATACTGACAACTTAACCAAAATGTCACTTTCTTTGATAATAGTACAAATGTACTAATGGCCAATACACCATCAAAAGATTAATGTATTCCATATTGGGAATCAAATTAAACACATAAGGAGAAAATAGGTCATTATAGGTCAAATTTTAATCAAGTTTCAATGTTCATTGTGTAAAAAGGAGCCAAAAAGAATAAATATTTTCTATATCATCAAAATAAATAATCAAGATTTTATTATTTGGAAGGAAAAACTTTTATGTATAATCTTCATTCCTGTGAAAAAGGGAACAGGATACCGGTATACATTTCATCACCTACATGTTATGAATTTGTTATGTTTTATACATATGGAGACAAATGAATTATCAAACCAGTTTTATCATATGCTGTTACATCAATTTACAATATACAGAGGTTACCGAAAAAATGTTTTAATATCATAAAACTGTAGAATCAAAGAATCTCACTTAATACCTTTTTTTCAAAATAAACTGAAAATAGATATAAGACATCAATCAAAACATAGAAGCAGCCACAGCCTGCTAGGCTCACCTGGTTGCACAGCATTGTGACACATGTTAAACATGTCAGTAAACAGGAAAGGACTATAATCATTCTTTTTAACAGATTCAGTCATGCATAAAATGTAGGTCAAAGACTGTCATCCCAAAATGCATCATAAATACCAATATGGTTGATGTAGGACACGTCAGTGAGCAGAAATAGACCTGAACCATTCTAATTAACCAAGTTGCTCAGGCTTAAAATGTAGGTCACAGTCAGCATCCGAAGCATGCATTGTTGTTGTCATCCAAGAATTCATTATACATACCAGTATAGTTGATGTGGGACATGTCAGTGACTGGGAATGGACTTTAACCATTCTACTTAGCAAAGTCGCTCATGCCTAAAATGCAGGTCAAAGACAGCATCCTAAGCATGCATTTTTGTTGTCATCCCAAAATGCATCATACATATCAATATGGTTGATGTGGGACATGTCAGTAACTGTGAATGGACTTGAACCATTCAACCTATCCAAGCCGCTGATGCATAAAATGTATGTCACAGACAGCATTCGAAGCATGCATTGATGTTGTCATCCAAAAATGTATCATACATACCAATATGGTTCATGTGTGACATGTCAGTAACCGGGAATGGACTTTAACCATTCTTCCTAACCAGATGCCGACGCTCAGGGTATCACATAAGCCCCCTCACTTACTGAGGTGAGCTAAAAAGATTGAAAATGACTTTTTCTTTAATTCTATTTTTTCTAAAATTTTGAATACTTATAAAACAAAGAAAATATAAAAGTTGAGTGGGTAATAAATCTTTCTTCATTTTGCAAAAAACCTTGGCAGTTTACATGAAATCAACATCCTTTAATTTGAAATTAAAAAGTCTGACAACTTAACCAATTTCACCTGAAGCAGGTGACTAAGTGGGTATCATCTGGTAATGTATACACCCGACTCTGATTCATTTTAAATATTTTTTTGTTTAATTTTAAACGATTTCTGAAGTGCATACCCATTAAATAAACAATCAACAATTTACATCAATATTTTTCTTCCTACATATTTTACTTAATATGAAATTTTAACAAAACTTTCAAATTATCCAAACTGCCCACAGGATATTGTCACTATATAGACCTGATCATTACTACCGATGTCTGAGGTATTATGATTATCTATCATATATGGAATATAGGACATTTTGTTTTTGATACGGACATTAGTACGGCCAGTATCAAGTGAGCCCATTAGGGAGAGCTTACTGCGTTACACCATGATAAAGTCCGTATCAAAAACAAAATGTCCTATATTTCTTTTATCGGTAATTCACAAAATGATAAATAGAACTTTATAATAAATAGAAATAAACTGAAATTTCTAATTTAAAACAATTATTTTATTGTTTATTGCAATAATTTAAATGCATTCTTCATTCAAAGTTTTAAGTGTATGAACCCGAAAGTGACTCCTTCACACTGACCCGATATTTTCATGGTAGTTTCCAGTTTGTTGAAACTGAGAATATCAGTCTCTGTATATCAAAGGAAAGTCATACAAATTACTTATAAATGTCCTGATCATCACATTAGTGGATTAAATGGAAAATTATAAATGAAAAATTACAATTAATCTAATCACTATATAATTCATTCATGCATCCCCTTTTAAAATTGGGAAAAACAATGATTTTTTTTTTGCAGTAAAGCTTTATTCTTAACAAAACTTTCCCAAAATTTATCTTGGAACTGCCTCTTCAGTTCATATGAGACACTGCCTGGACAAAATATCACCTCTCAGCCAGCTATTATAAAGAAACAAACTGTATACTGATTCTGTCGTTTTGCCTGAAGAATGTCTTGTAAACCGACTGGAAAATCTAAGCAAAAACAAAGCAAAACAAAAATGCAGTTTACCAGCAATTACAGTTCAATAATCTGATTTATATTGCACACAAAATACAAAATTTAATAATACTAGTAGAAATGAAAATTTAATATTTTTGAAAAATGCAAGGAATATATTTTTTTAGACAAACTACAAGTACAAAAAGATTAAATCACTTAGTAAACTTTAAATATAATATTGTAACCTTTGATTTTATAAGCTGATCAAAATAAACTTATTGTTAAATACTATATGTAGTCAAAATATCATAATAAAACGAAGTACAATTTACTCTGACAATCCAAGAGAGATAACTCAACTTCATTTGGGTAAACTGATATAAAGGGACACAATTCATGAAGACCAAAGAACACCATTAAATATTGATGTAAGTTAACTTTAAGAAAGTTCATGGATGTACTGTTTCAAGATATTTTTCTGTATCGATTACTCTCTGCAGTGTTTCTTGAATTATTCATTTACATAGAACTACAATAATTGTCTATAAATTGAATTTTCATTTTGAAACGATGTATAATTTTAAAGGGACAATTTTCTATAAAATGTCAAAACAACAAAAATTGGACTGAAAACTGTTTTTAATAATTTATGAATGGAACTAAAAAGTCAAATGTCCTCTGCAAAAGTGCAAAAGACATGTAACAAACAAACAGATGGATAGAACTGAGAAGCATAAAAATTACAAAAGTTTTTTTGATAGACCGCCATTTTCATCCCTGAATGAGTTTCTTAATGTTTTGTCAAATGGCTCTAACACACAGAGTGATTGATTGTCATAGAAGTTATTAAAGTGACATATAATGTTAATTAAAAAGTTATTTGCTCTTACTTGAATGCAATCTTTTAAATGGGAGAAAAACATGACTAATCTGACAGAGAAAAACATGACTAATCTGACAGAGAAAAACATGACTAATCTGACAGAGCAAAACATGACTTATCTGACGGTGCAGAAAATGACTAATCTGATGGAGCAAAACATGACTAATCTGATAGAGCAAAACATGACTAATCTGATAGAGCAAAACATGACTAATCTGACAGAGCAAAACATGACTTATCTGATAGAGCAAAATATAACTAATCTGATAAAGCAAAACATAGTGTTGGGAATCGGATAAAAAAATCATAATCAATTAATCAATTAATCAGAATAATTGGATGTACCTTCCGATTTGATTATCGATTAAAATCGGATACCTTTATAGTGCTTAAAGAGTTTGGTTTTATCCATGTTTGCTGTGCTTATGTATTGCATAAATTCAAACTTATTGATTTTCATTGTCCAGTTGAATGACCAGTTATATTCCCCATACATGAGACAAACAACTGCGGAATATTTTGAGAACAATTCTAAATAATACGCATAATATGCTCTGAGAACTCCACTTCTGACAAACAATTTTATTACTTTTCTTCACACATTCTAGTATTATGAGATAGAAAAAATACCTTTTATTGAAAAAAATATAAATTTTCTGCAAAATTTAACTGACATCCAACTATCGATTATTGAAAATCATAATCGATTAATCAATTTCAGGTTGAAAATCAATCGATTATCGATTATAATCACTAGCAAAACATGACTAATCTGACAGAGCAAAACATGACTTATCTAACAGAGCAAGACATGACTTATCTGACAGATCAAAACATGACTTATCTGATAGAGCAAAACATAACTAATCTGACAGAGCAAAACATGATTTATCCGACAGAGCAAAACATAACTAATCTGACAGATCAAAACATGACTTATCTGACAGAGCAAATCATGACTTGGACAGAGCCAAACATGACTTATCAGACAGAGCAAAACATGACTAATCTGACAGAGCAATACATGACTTATCTGACAGAGCAAAACATAACTAATCTGACAGAGCAAAACATGACTTATCTTACAGAGCAAATCATGACTTAACTGATAGAGCAAAACATGACTAATCTGATAGAGCAAAACAAGACTAATCCAACAGAGCAAAACATGACTAATCTGACAGAGCAAAACATGACTTATCTGGCAGAGCAAAACATAACTTATCTGACAGAGAAAAACATGACTTATCTAACAGAGCAAATCATGACTTATCTGATAGAGCAAAACATGACTCATCTGATGGAGCAAAACAAGACTAATCTGACAGAGCAAAACATGACTTATCCGACAGAGAAAAACATGACTTATCCGACAGAGCAAAACATAACTAATCTGACAGAGCAAAACATGACTTTGACGGAGCAAAACATGACTTATCTGATGGAGCAAAACATGACTAATCTGACAGAGCAAAACATGACTTATCTGACAGAGCAAAACATGACTTATCTAAAAGAGCAATACATAACTTATCTGACAGAGCAAAACATGACTTATCTAACAGAGCAAAACATGTGATTTTTAAATTTGAGGTTTAGTTATTTCATCTATACACATTCACCAAAAAAAAACAAAAAAAAGACATCCAAATATTTCTGAATTCACAGTCAACTGTTAGTGTTGAAATGGCAAAATATCATTACATGTTTTATTATCTTAGATTCACAGTAAAATTACATTTAAATGCAATTTTTTTATATATTGCTATAAAAAGATGTCACAAAAAGTCAATTTTTTTAAGTCCACATCTAACCTAACTTTAACCAGGAGTCACGGTCAAATTGTCCCAGACTAAAATTGAAACAGGTGGTTTTACCGCAACAGGTGGTAAATCAAACACCACACGCCAGAGAACATATGATTTCTTGTATCCCTCTATAATTTGTCAGCGATGTTAATTTGACAACAGGTAAATAATCTTGTGTTAATTTCGGGACAGGTGAACAAATTGCCGATTGCCTCCAGTAATCATCATCTATTAAGTATCTACTTTTTACAACATCAGCCATTACAATACAATAAATACATAAAATTTTACGATAATTCCTGCCTAATTTTTTCCCTTGTACTGGTAATGGGTATTTGATATTGTGATATCTAAAGTTTATTCCAATTTAATGGGTGCTAGGCAGTAAGCATTTCAAATTTAAAACTTAATTAAGTTTTTCCAAATCTCTTGATCATTTTTTAGAACTACTCAAGCAATTTCCTTCCCATACTGACAAAAATATATCTTCTTCATTACAAAAATGCCTTACAAAATATAATCTGTAAAGTCTAGAATACAAAATTTTGAAGTTTTACCCATTTCTTAAATGCAAAAATCACTTAAAAATCATCTAATAATCACAAAGTCATAATGATTGGAGACTGGAAAGATAGATATAAACAGTGAACTCTGATGGCTCAAATGGCAAGAACACCATGGATATCTCAAACCCTTTTTGTGGTCGCTTTTTCAAAATTAAACATAGATTTACCTAAATAGATCGAATACCCTTCTAGCTAAAACTGTGTGTTCAAGATATCAAAGTTTGACTGTATAATTGTTAGTTTTCAAAACTTGAAAAACTGTAAGCAAAACTCTTTATCATCCACCTTCTGAAATTATGCTGCAGGAACAAAATTTCAGTTCAAATTCAAAGTTCTACAAGTACAAATGGCAGTGACCTTTCACCTATTGACCCAAAAAACCTGAAGCTAATTCATCTTTGCAAGTTAAGTTTCAATTTAAATTCTAAAAGGCATTCATAAGTTATACTTCAGAAACTTAAGTGTTCCAGGCAGACAACGTCGTACAGGCTGAAGCAAGGCACAATAAATCTGACTTTACAAACTAGCACAAAGATAAGTTGTGTGGTTGTCCATAGGAGTCTTTACATTGACTTAATGGTGACTATAGATCAATACAAACAAAGCACTAGAGGCATTGATATAGTGGTGATAAGGAAACAGCAGTAAATTAGATTAAAGTTAATGGTCTGAATTATTCATTGAAGAGTTCCTTAACAACAAAGCAGAAATAAATGTATACTGACGGCACAGGATATTTTTCATCTGCCCAATGCATTTTCAATCTGCACACTGATCTACAGCAGCAGCCATTAAAACAAAATCTTAGTCTTTAACAGTGTGTTCGACTTCATAGCATTCAACTTTATTGGATCTGATCATTCATGCATGGCTGAGGGGTCATGGACACTATCTGGGCAAAAACTCCCCAAGATACAACTGCATGACAAATTTAAAGTGGCAATTAGGACTATTGGTACAGGCTGTACTAACTACTTGCAAAAAACTTAACATGATCATTCATGAATGACTACAGGGTCAGAGCAACCATCTGGGTGTGGAATCTGTATGTACTCCTCAATACACTACTGCATGTACAATATCAAGTGGCTTATTGCTACTGGTACAGGTGTGCCCATTGCTTGTTAAAAACTTAATGTGATCACTCATGTATGCCTAAGGGGTTGGGGTTACAAACTTATGGTGGATTTGACTTGTAAGGCCTCATCAAATTAATTAATAGATTCTCATCCCCATCGGCCCCATTTTTTCTAATCTCAATTTTTTTTTTATTTGCAATTATTCACAAATTTTCTTTATCAACCCTACACCACCAGTGTTGTTTATGCTGGACACAGTTCATAAGACTGTTCATATTTAGATTACTAGGTCATTGTTTACTGTGCCAGGAAAAGATAACAACACTTTTTAGAAAGGGCAATTGCAGTAATTTTATTCAAATATTTTAATTTTTCATGTAAATTAGTACAAGTGGGTTTGAAGACTCCAATCAAAAGGTCAAATAACTTGTCTCCAAATTCTTGCAATTACCATTGCTAGCCTGTAACATCCATGTTGCAAAATGGTGAACAGACAGACAGACAACCTCAGCAATCAATGGATGAGTGGACCACCACACAGTTAACACAAAACTGACTAATGTGTCTTTAAACACCTAGTGTTCAGTAACATTATGATAAACATTGTACTTTTAGATGAAAACTTTGATGGAGTTCTTCATCACTGCCCCAGAGAAAGTCATATAACAATAGAAGGTTTTATATGGCTGAATAAATTTAACAAAACAAATTAAGAAACTTTATATGTCTATTTTTCATTTCTGTCAACTAAATTTAAAATATTTATACGATGTAGATTTCCTTGTCTGATAGCAACTAACATGGTGAACATGGTTTTGTAAAAAATACTCCCCTTGATAACAATAGTTTTTATCCCTGTAAAAAATACTAACAATAATAAAATACTTGCAATTCAGAAGATGAACACGTTTCCAATATAAGTAAGGCTAATTGTACCATTACTTAGATAATTGGGGTGTCTTTAGTTTCTGACATAAGAACTTTTTTAAAATTTGTACAATGAAACTTTAAGCAATATGCTTTAAAAAATATGCAAAAAAATTTGGGGGTCACGGATATGTGAAAAAAGGTCACGGATTTGTGAAAAAAGATACAGAGTTCTAAAGATTGGTCAAATTTGGTGTTTTCACACTATATTTACAACAGAATTATATGAAAAATACCCTATACCACAATTCAGGGGCATATATTTTCAAAAAGCAGACATAAAAATTTTTCCAAACTTTGTATATTGATTGGTACTGTACAGAACTTCCATTTAAAAACATAAAAAAGATGTCACAGACCTTTTGAAAAAGTTAAATCATGAAACATGAAGAATTTGTTAGTTTTTTTTCAAGAAAGAGGAGATAACTTAATTTAAGTAATCTGGGATCCTCGATTAAAAAAGAAACATATTTTCAGAAAAACTATAATAAATATGTTTTTGAATTTTGGCAAATTCGAATAAGAATTGCAATTAACTACCTTAGTTTTTTTAACAAACTTAGAAAATTTGACCTATTCAGTGGTATTTCAGTATAGAATTATCTCCCTTTGATAAAACTTTTGGAATTTTTGGCAAATATATAATATTATTCAATCAATCTTGATACTTATTGTTCATTTTTATTTGAATTATTGTATTATTGTATTAAAGACATTCAAAATCATTTAGACAATATTCTCATTGAATTATTGCATTTTTGCTTAGATGCACAAAAAGATGCTCAGTTTTAGGCACCCCAACTACCTTAAATTGATTACTTAACCAAATCTACCTTAAAATCAAGGGCAACAGAAATACATTATATCAGGTTCATAAAACTGAATACCCTATAAATATTTATTTTGCAGTTTGCTAATTTCATTATTTCTTTTAAAATTGTCTGATTTTATTTCTGCAGATTGTAAATCCATGGAATATGTGCAACTTCAAACCGTTTGTTTCATGATAAGTATCATTTGAATTATATTTTGCAGAAAGCAATTTTACTGGCTTTAAGACATCTCGGAAGAAAGTGAAAATCATGCACCTACAAAAATAATCACTTATTACATATATATTGAACTCCTAAAACTTTGTATACAAGTGCCAGGATCAGAGTAACAAAGTTTAGTTCCACTCTGAAGCTCAATGCCAACAGAGAACTGACCTCAGGGAAGATGAAAAATTCTAAAATATGTTTATACAATAATGCATCATAATATTTCACTTTGTCATCTTTTCAAAAATTGAGGGATTAATCATTCTGCACAAGAAAAATGCAACTGCAATTACTGGTACATGTCATATGGTGATTTCAGATCTGATACCAAGGCAAAAACAACCCATGATAGTTTTGTTGTAGATTTCAATAGGTAATCAACAACTGAGAGATTTATGGAGTTGATTAGATTTGTAAAATATCAAAGATTTTAATCAAATATTATACAGACTACCAGTTAAATATGTGTATAGCTTTTATACATATGTCTTCTGTTTGTTATTCATCAATCAACACAAAACTTTAATTTAAAAACACAATTAATCTAATTTGTAATAACTATTTAAATTATAAAATTGTAAGGTATCTCTATCTCAAATTAATTTGATCTTTGTCAGATAAGTTAGATTAAGAATTTGATATTTTTCTGGACAGCAAAATTAAAAAAAATTCATTGTGTGAAAATTTATATTTTTACCAAACTTTTTTTACAAATAACCTAAACAAAATTGCAGAAAAGCACTAACACGACACAGAGACATGTGGATATAAGTATATATATGTACCATCTGACTAAAACAAGTTATCAAAAATATTTAAAAAAAAATAACAAGAGGATGACATGCCCCTTTACAATGTCAATGTGATTTTTAGCAATGATATTAAGCATTGACACAACACTTTTATTGTTGTTCTTCATCTTGAAGTCACCATGAGGCCTTCAACAATGAGCTTTACTCATACCTCATAGTAAGTTCAAGAGGGTCCCGAGAACAGGTATGAGCAGAATTCATTGCTAGATGTCGAGTAACACTACATAAATGTCTTTTTTACCGTTGAATTATGGATGCAGGATCATCAAAAGACATAAACTTAACTGGCAAAGTGTTCTTTTTTTGGTGTCACCCCTATCCACATGTGTTCTCCTTAGGTCTAAGAAAATAAATTGTGTTTGGTGTAACATGGTTTTCAAAGTTAGGTAGGGTAGGTAGGAAAAATTTTTTTTTAAATATTTTTTTTACATTGTAGTAATGGAGGAACATTTCTGACTTTAACAGAGCTTGTTGTAAAATAGGCAAAAAAAAGTCAGGGTAGGTATAAAATTTTAGGTAGGGTCTGGTTACCCTAAACTCACAACTTTTTTTCTAGGCCTTACTATGGACGGATGAGCACAAAAACGAAGGAACAGATTGACCAAAGTATAATATCTCCTCCTCTTGACCTTCCATCATGGGCCATGAAAATGACAATATATAGGAGTGTAATGTTTAGTAATGACATTAGTGATAAGACATAGCCCAGATTTTGCAAAAATCACAAAAATGACAAAGTTCAACATCTGAGTTTGTAATATCTTTTAATACAAAAAGCAGAGACAATTAAAAAAAAAAACAATTCCAGCTTTATGCTTTATGTAAACATGTAAACAACACTAAAATTTTACATGTCAAATGTTTATACTAAAACTATTTGAGATTCTGATTACCGTATTGCAAAATATTGACCAAATGATCAAACAACGCAGTACTTCACAAACAAGTGCAGTGCATGTATGAATTACAGTGGTTTTTTTATCACAAGTTGAATATTTTTGATAATCAAAATCAAGGATTAGTTATTGTAATTACTAGAAAAATCTACTCACGTTTTTAATAATTTAAGATTGATTTCATGAACTACTTTTGTTATGATAATCCCTGTCAATATTGTGACGTCACTTCTAAGAGTGAAATTATGGAAATAATTTCACAGTTAATTATCACTTTTATTTCACCGAGAAATTTCTATCTTTCACTGCAATCTATATAATAATTTGACTTTTCTGACAATCATAAACATTTTTCTTTAAAGATCAATTTAATAGATATATTTTTGTAATACATAAACAAAAATAACAAGAACTTTTATCAAATTGAAACCAGATAATACCCCCGCTCATTGTACCCAAATTATGGTGTGTGTGGATACAGTACAAGTGGGGACACAGTACCGGTAATATAATCCTAAAGAAATAGCATTTCACAAGGGTTCCAATGAAAATAATCTGTCAAAATCCCCCCAAAAAATTCACCCTTTTTTTTTTATCCCTTTGACCAATTTTAAGCAAAAAACATGAGTGTTAGAGAAATTTTGTTGAAACAAATAAAAAAAAAATTATCAAGAATTCAAATAAAAAAATATTTCCCTTCTACAGATTTATTTCACAATGTCTACCCATTGAATCATTTCTTTGAAAAATTGTCCAAGTCCAAAAAATTATTGCCTAAGGAATGAAAAAAAAGTTGTTAAAGTCAAATTAACTCCACAACTGGTTTTAAACAAAAATTATAGTCCTTCATGCACATCTCATTCCTTTGTGTAACTTTCATCAAAATCTTTCCAGTAGTTTAAGAGGAGTTGCACTTACGAGGTTATCTGTGCAGAAAGAATCAATAAAAAGTCAAACTCAAATTATCTCCCCTTTGTGGTTTCAGACAAAAATCATATTCCTTCATGCAAATCTCCAAATTGTGTCCTTCCTTTCTGTAAAGTTCCATTCAAATCCTTGAAGTGGTTTAAGAGGAGTTCCACATACAAGGAGTGTAGACAGACGAAAAGACAGACTGACGGGGAACACTTTACTGAACTGATCGCAAGATTTTTAAGAGGCTCAACAATGTAATTTTCCAATTCTGTATCAAGTTTGAACAAAACAGTAATGTTTTAAATACCAACAGTGGCAAAAAAATTGACCTCCATTTTCTTCAGTTACTTTCGTGCATACTTATATTCTCTTTTGTATGTAAAATTACAATGGTTCGAATTACACAAGAATGTCAAATCATTTAAATTGTGTGAAATCTTTGCCTGCGGCAATGCATTATTCTGTAACAACAAAAAAATTCAAATCTTACCTACAGATTACTGCACCAAACTAAGACTTAGATCATCAGCTGATTGAGAATTAGAAATGATTTAAAATCAACACCTTCGTTATAGATCCGTTAAATAGACACACACTCTTTATAATGGAATATTTGAACATGGTTGGTTATAAAAACAATCTGAATCTCTCTTCATGACTTGTATGATCATTTTCAAATATTTTCTTACCTTATTACAAAAGTAAATTCAAGTTTAATTTCAAATTCAATTTAAATTTAAGGGTTTTAATTTGAATATGTTTAAACAATTCTGATTAGAAATTGTCATGATATACTTGAAGGACAAAATGAAAGTAAATTTAAGAATGACATTGTATAATTATAAATAACTATGCTAGGCTTTTCATCTGTTGAATACTGACTTTCCTTGTCAAGTACATGGCACAAACAGTGTGTTTCTTTCAAATTCAAAAATAATGCAACAATTTATTACTGAAGGCCTTGCAAATGCTCTTATATTAACTCTCTTATATTAACTTTCTGCTGGAATTTCATTTTAATCATTTTAAGATCCATTATAATGGTCAAAACCCATGGCCCAAGTATAATGTCCTTAGTGAGCAGTAGACTTAGAATAATAGGAGAGATACTTTTCTCTTAGTGATTTGGCCTAGTTATCTAATATCATCAATCAAAGGACAACATTCTCAAATTGTTATAAGACCCCTGTAAATTATGAATTTTCCTAGCTCTGAATTTAAACTTTGGCCCAAAATATTCTAAAACCCTGAAATTCGCCTATTACAACATAAATCACAACAGAATTTTTATGTCAAGATGAAGCTTAAACAGCATTTCTGATAAAAACATTAAAAATAGTCATTTTTTCAAGCCATTACATCTGTTATAATTCAATAATTTTGATGTAATTATTTTTTATGCCCCCAGATCAAGGATCGGGCTCATATTGTTTTTGTCCTGTCTGTCTGTCTGTATGTCTGTCTGTGCATCCTAAACTTTATCCTTGGCTATAACTTTTGACCTGTTAAAGATAGACTTGTCATACTTTGCAAGTATATAGATCTAATCAAGAGGAACATAACTATGCCCCCAAAAGTAAGGTCAGGTCAAAGGTCAAGGTTAGAGAGGTCAAATTCCACTTTCATATGTTTTGTATGTAAAGAAAGATAACTACAATCAAAATATTAGGTCTCACTAACCACTTCCGGGTCAATAGGCCCCTCAGTCAAAAAGTTCCTAAAGAACCAAAATTATTTGAAAATATGGTGTTTGAAGTCATAAATAGTATATTTTAATGGTGAGAACATCATAAAAGGGCTTAAATGAAAGCTCATAGCATATAATTATGAGAACAAGTGTCATATTTGAAGAAAGTATATGAATATTGTGTTTACACCTGAGTGAAAGGGCATTAGTCATGGTGGGGCAGCACATGTCATCAAAAATGTAAATATTTCATATTTTTATTCGTTGCAATTTTGTGAGAAAACTAAACGGTGACCCCAATATTTTTACAACAGGTTTGGATTCCATAGATAAAATGCTTCAAAATGATATATGACATGAGACTTGTGTTAACCGTATATGTTGAGGGCAAAACTTTGAAATTGCCTGTTTTTGCCTTGAAGTGAATGGCAACGTTATAACCGGTTATTGAGACCTTAAGATTCCATTTTTCAAATTTATTAAACTAATACAAGTGGTGCTGGGGGCATATGTAGTGTTTCACAAACACATCTTGTTGATTATGAAATTATTATGCTAGAGTATATGATGCTTGCAAGTTTTGGGGTTTTTTTTTTCATTTTCTATAATGACCTTGACATCTGGCTGATGGACCTAAACATTTTTCCAATTAAAGTGCATACAACATTTCGCCAAAGGGACTAACACAAGCCAAAAGATGTTTGAAATGGTTTAATCGTATCTGGACATGCCGTCCCCCTTATTGACAAGAAGCATGCAATTTTATATAACGATATATTTTTATAATTCATCCATAAGGATGTTAACCTATACTGAGGTACTAACTTTAAATTTCAATTTTTTTAAAATTGTTTATTTACCGAAACAATTACACCATGAACTGTTTGTAAACAAAATGGCATTGTTCTTTAAACTTAAAATAAACAAATAAATATTGGATTTGGTGTCAATTTCTATACTTCATGTTTACATTACATTTAAATTATTTCCACATGATATAATTTAATTTATACAGACAAAAAAAATACTGATCTATACAAGAATCTTTAACCTTTGATCTTATTGTGATTTCACACAGGGTGGCCTCATCACTTTATAATTTACAAAAGCAGGTATTCTTTGTCAGTATTTGAGATCAACAACAATTAGCTCTTGCCACAACAACAACAATTAGCTCTTGCCACAAATTCCATTAAATTTACCAATTTATTAAATCTATTTCCACAAAAAAAGTTCAATAAGCAATAAAGGGATATGAAATAAATGTACATGAGACAAAGTCTCTACAAACCACAATGGAACAACGTTTTTATTGTTGTTCTTCATCTTTATTGTTGTTCAAACATTCTTTATCTTAAAAAAAGTGCAGAAATTCATAACCATGGACAATTGAGAGAACCTTTATCTCCTGCCAATCAATCCCCCCTTTTTTGTGGAAAAGTATGTAATTTAAGGTCTTTTATGCTTCCACTCCCTGACCCCCCCCCCCCCCNATACTGAAAAACATCTCAAACCTCTTAACCTAAAATGGAACCTGGACTGAGTTCAGAAATAAGTAACTTCTAGCTCAATACCAATACTGAATGTTATATGATGTTGCTCACAAGTTATATTTAGGCAGAATACTAAAATTCAGAAATATTTCTGAAGTTTTAAAGGGTTATAACTCTGGAAACACTTGGATCTCTAAACCTAAAATCTATAGCCAGGCCTCGTTTTGTGGTGAACAGCTAACACACCAAATTTGATGACTTGTATTTAATTCTCAAATTGTATGTAGGAAACCCAACAATTTACAAAATTGCAAAGTTTCAAGGGGCTGGGCATAGCTACGGAACAAGTCAGACCTCTGTACAAAAAAACTGGCGATGGACATTTGCGCAAAAAAGGTAGGACATTTGTGCAAAAAAGCGAGGACAACTGCGCAAACGAAAAGAGGACATTTGCGCAAACGCAAAGATGACATTTGCGCAAATGATAACTGACTTTTTCAGCATACTTTTTTTATTCATATTCACACTTCCTTAGGTGTTAGATGGACTTTTTTTTATTGCTCCCTGCTCAGGATTCTGAGCAGGTTATAGTTCGTAGCTTGTAATTAATTATTAAGTCTCATAATTACAAAGTATTAATTTGAAAACGTAAAACTAGCACGAATCTATTTTGAAGTCTTTTCTACCAAGCTTTTAATTTGTGACCCATGATGGTAATTGTATATGATATAGTGCATTCATTCGAGACGTTTCATCATTCCTGTATTTGCGACAGGTTTCCAGAAGACTTAACTTTTTCCTTTTCAATTTTAGGAATTACAGTCTGATCATTGATGTATCTTATTTTGATGTAGCTGATAGTCTGTTGCTCAAAAATGCTTTCCAAAAACGAATCTTTGATATATATTTCAATACTTGCTTAAAGGTAATTTGCGCAAACGAGCTTTGTACTGACAACAGGTAACTAAAAATCTTTTGTGCAAATGTCCACTTTTCCTTTACGCAACTGTCCACTTTTAACTTGCGCAAATGTCCTTCTGATTTTCAGGTAAATTTGCACAAATGTCCATCGCCCAAAAAAACTGACTTGGTATTTCACATTTTGACGTCAGTTTTATGGTGAAAAACTTAAATAACAAGTTTGAAGACTGTCTCCTTTTTTTTCACAAGATGTTAAGAATCTAACACCAGGGAAGTGCGAGACAGGAGAATCTTAGACACCTAAGGGTAAGATTTCTATGTTTGATTTTATTTCTCACTGTATTCGCCCTAATTTATAATAAAATCCACACAGAAATATCGTCCCATAGACATCTGTCTACACAAGGAGTTCCGTCCCTTTTTGTAACGTCATAAAATCTGGAAGTTATACCAGAGCGCACGATATTTTTAAAGGCTGTTTTTCTCCAATTTTCCTGTGAAATTTTGCTTCAAATGATATAACAATTTTATAATACATAGATTAGAAACACTGGTAATCACTTATGATGACAGATGTAGACTACATACCCTAATGTGCAAAACACGGTATTTACTGCTAAACTGCTAATGATTTTTTTTTTGGTCATATCTAGTTTGAGGACAATGTGTTATTTTGTTTACAACCTTCAGCGGACAGACGGACAAACACATCACAGCTAGCAAGAGGATATTAAATAATGCCTTGCCACTTTGTATAGTGGGAAGTATTTTTTGTCAGTTAAGTAACAGAGTTATAAGTGCCAGTCTGAGATTATTTTTTTTATCTGAACTGTTTTACAGACTACAGGAGCACAAGTCCACACATAAAAAAATATAAAACCGATGAAAAGCATTCTAATATCCAAAGCCCCTGGTACTGTTGAAGTTGTACTATACAGAAACCAAATTGAAAGTAACTTTTGTACTTTATTATTTATAAATCAATTGCTATGGATAAATGGCAAATATTTAAGGGGCAATAACCCTACAAAAATATAGCACGTAACCTACTTCTACTGACATTTTACTAAATTCAAATATCCTTCATAAAAGAATAAAAAAGATAACAGGAAACACCTACAATGGCCAAAAAAAAATAGCCACATGCCACAAAGTAAATAGGAACTGCACAAGAAAAAAAAACACAATAAGGCCTAGAAAAAAAAGTTGTGAGTTTAGGGTAACCCGACCAGACCTAAAATTTTATGCCTACCCTAACTTTTTTTTGCCTATTTTACAACAAGCACTGTTAAAGTCAGAAATGTTCCTCCATTACTACAATGTAAAAAAAAAATATTTAAAAAAAAATGTTTTCCTACCTACCCTACCTAACTTTGAAAACCATGTTACCCCAAACACACAATTTATTTTCTTAGGCCTAAATATACAAAAGACAAACGTAAATTCTCAATCAGTTAACCATTTTTGACGTAACTGCGCTTTTAAGTCGGGCAGATGCTCTATGCAACTGTGCGTTGGAAAAAAATGTGCATTTTTTTTCTATTGATTCAAACACACCATGTTAAAAAAATACATGCCCTCAAACTGAAAATTTTACAGATACAAATAACCCTCGGATAACCTTTGGCTTGGGTAAAACATGATGATGCTTACTCGTTAAATCAAAATAAAATTGATATATAAATATAAACAAATAAAAGAAAACAAAATTTTCATGCTTGACAAATTTTAAATTTGCATGTCTGTTTCAATACTCCAATTTTCTTATCCAAGTCTATCAAAGTTTAATGTAATAAGGAATTTCCTGTTGTGCCAAAGCAAAAATGATTTTTATCACAAAAGCAGTACAAAATAAAAACGATTTCAAGTATTTTTAAATTTGTATTACACTTTAAACTTCTATTTAAAATTTCTCCTTCATGTACTTATAAAACCACAAAATAAAAAAATCGACAATAAAACATTTTCACACCGAGATATAAAATCGCGTTTACATGTAATTGGATTTCATTGAAGAGTCTATACCTCTATATACAGGTAATGATAGAGGGGGATGTTACGCAATGGTTTAATGTGAGAAAAATAACATTCGGAATAAATTTACATATTTTACGACATGCACCTTTTTGTATAATAATAACAAGACTAACAATGTTAATATAAAATATATCCACTGAATTTAAAGCTTTGAATGAATATTTTGGATTGGACCTGTTTGATTTCAATGTGGTACAGCAGGGTTCTAAAAGTACCAGATAGATACATAAATAATATACCAAAATTTTGAGTAAAGATATCTGAGGTTTCAAACAAAAATTTGAAGGTAATTATTTGGCAGAAATATTTTTGGATTAGGAGATTTTTTTGTCATATGCCCAGCTTACAGACACTGTTAAGGATAGTGCTGAGAAAGCATTAAGGGACATTCCCTTTGCATAAATTAAAGGAAAACATACAAATTATATGTGTGCTGTTCACAACAAAATTTGATGAGATCATAAACAGTACATAAATCAAAACTTGTTGTAAATAGAGCTGTCGCGGAATGGCAGCCAGTTATACCCTCACTCTGATTTAATATGGTAAAAGCGAATCAAAGTGTGCATGGAGTGGCCACAATACAGGTGTGGACACTGTACAAGTGTGGACAAAATATAATCAAACTTTTTTCCAGAAAAAAATTTGATTTATCTCCCGTTCAAAATTTAGAGCAACAACCATATTACTTCATGCATTTCTTCAGGTGGTATACTTAAACTGAGCAACATTTCATCAAAATCTAAGCACCCTCTTAGGAGGGCATCAGCTGACAATTACCTAGCTCTTTACCTTTTTTTTTATAAAATATAAAAAGTTGGATCTTCTACCCTTCATGTGATAAATAATATGTTTTTAGATGCCACTTTAATTGTCTACAAACAATGCATTAATTTATAATTGTAAGAAATCGAAAAACAAATGTTAATACAACAAGCAAGTAAATGATTCATCTTTTTTGAAGGTTTACATTTATAATCAACAGGCCACTAGTAGCTGAGTAATAGGTGTCAAGTTTAATTGTAAACATTCCTAAACAAAACTTTGTTTACTTTAAACAAGATTGTTTTCAAAAGAAGGACTAAAATCCAAGCAGCTTACTTTGTCAAAATCTATAATTAATCTGAAATATACACATATAATTTTCAAAAGTACAAAATATTTTAAACATAAAGTTGTCAGTACTTCAAATTCTAATGTCAATATGACTTTCACATAGGTATTAAACTTTGATTTCACTTCAATAGAAATGTAATTCTATTCAAACTTTAATCCTATGATGTAATTCATACATATCGAACATCTCATGTTCAGTATATCTACATATCTTTATACATGAACTTACTTTTCTTTGTCTTCAGCGAGCATCGTCACTTCAGCAGAGGTCATCTTCACATCAACTTTCCAACTTTTCAATTTGTTTCCCTAAATTTTCCAAATGTATTCCATGTCAGACTAACTACAAAATCCAATTGACGAAAACAAATTATAGCATCTTTGCATTTAAATTTCATAGCGTGACAATCAAGTAATAAAGATACTATGAAAGCAGTTTAATTTATCGTCTGATTTGAAACTTTTGAAAGAGACGGGAGGTTATTTGGTCACATGATTATTATGCACAAAGTACGGGTAAATATCACGACAGAAATGGTCCTGCTCATCTCACAAAACAGTTACAGTTAAATTTATAGGATTTTAATTCAATACAAAGTATTATTTGGAATTTTATTCATTACGATACAAAATACTGACAATGGTTTTCCTTAAGAAATATCACACGACCTTTGAACTTTTTTCTTCTATATGAAAATAAAAATGTCACACAAATCCATGGTATTCTTTAAAACATGTTCAATTTAAAAGATTTTTATTGAAAAAGATTTCACTTTAGAAAAATTATTTTTCTTTGACTTGAAACTAAATTATAGTGTTCAGACCATAATTACAATTTAATATTGCTACTCAATTTTTATACACTTACGCTGTTTAAATAAGGAATGAACTCTTACATATAAAAGTGGGATGAGAGAACCCTCCTCACCATTTTTATGAGAAGTTACTGTGTAAGATAAACAAAATTAAATGTTTTTATGTTTGTTATAAAAGGCTATAATAAAAGATATTCTTGATTCTCATCCCCCTCCTACCCCTTTTCATTCAGCCCCTTAAAAAAAAATTCATTTTGCTTTTTTTCTAATTTATAGGCTTTTTCATAAAAAATTACAGTATTTTTCAACGTAAATGATAGAAAATAAAATGTTGCATTTGCTGGTCTGCCTTGAATTTTTTTAAATAGTGGGATAAGCATCTAGGAATTTTTTTTGTGCCACCTAAGCCCACTATAAATTGTTTTAAGGTGTCTCAGTGGTATTAGTCTGCCATTTCTTAAGGATTTTACAAAGAAATGATAAGGAACTATATGAGTGGATAAATTTTAAAATCTATTATAGATTTTGTTTATACTTTGCATGTGTTTAAAACTCATTATATTGTTTGCATATAAATAATTAAATTTAGGGGTGACTGCTGAAATAAGCAAGATCAACTTTAAAATGCTAATTTCTCTATTGAAATTCTTTTTTTCAAATTACCTCCCTTGCTTAATTTCTGTGTTCTGTATATCCAGCTACAGATTTAAAGCACATTTGTTTTAGTTCAAATTTTTGTAATGAAAATGTTGTAAAATGGATAAGGAACTAGAGCTGTCGCCAGATGGCAGCCAGTTATACCCCCCGCTAATTGAATCCTGAATCAATACAGCAAGTGTAATTTTAAGTCTGTGTGTGTGGACACAATACGGTCTTGGACACAGAACAAATGTGGACACAATGATATACCTCCCCCCTTTCTCCAGAAAATATTCAAAGATGAAATATTTCCCCTACAAAATTTTGGGCAGCAACCATATACCTTCATGCACATCTTCAGGTGGTGTACTTCAACAGTGTAACATTTCATCAAAATCCAAGCAGTCGTTTAGGAGAACATGCGCTGACAAGGTTCATCCCCCCCCATTGCCAAATAATATTCAAAGACGAATTATCTCCCCTTCAAAATTTCAGGCAGTAACCATAATACTTCATGCACATCTTCAGATAGTGTACTACAACTGTGTAACATTTCATCAAACTCAAAGCAGCTGTAAGGAGAACATGGGCTGACAAGGTTTCCCCCCCTTTTTCCAGAAAATATTCAAAGTCAAATTATCTCCTCTTTAAAATTTCGGGCAGGAACCATATAACTTCATGCACATCTTCAGGTGATGTACTATAACTGTCTTACATTTCATCAAAATCTAAGCAGCCATTTAGGAGAACATGCCCTGACAAGGTTCACCCCCCCCCCCNNNCCTTCAAAATTTCGGACAGCAACCATATCACTTCATGCACATCTTCAGATGGTGTACTACAATTGTATAACATTTCATCAAAATCCAAGCAGCCGTTTAGGAGAACATGCGCTGACAGGGTACATGGACGGACAGACAGACGGACAGACAGACGGATGGACAGGGTGATTCCTATATACCCCCCCAAACTTTGTTTGCGGGGGGTATGATAAAACT
>MJUU01056186.1:28799-41423 GCA_002080025.1 Modiolus philippinarum
GTGGTCTTTGAGACTTTCAGGAAATTTACCAAAATTGGAATCAAATATTTTTGAAATCCAATTGATGAAAATGTTCGTCCTAAACTACACAAACATTTTAAGTATGGTTGCTAGGTAGAATTCCAAAAAATAGGTGGTCTTTGAGACTTTCAGGAAATTTACCAAAATTGGATTCGCCTTTCAGAATCCTAAGTTATCAGAATTTTGCTTTTTACCAAACACTTGTCAGAATATAATATAATATGCCAAAATTAAAAAAAATATGTGTCTTTGACATTTTCAGGAAATTTACCAAAGTTGGAACCGGAACCAAAATTCCAAAAGCTTATTGCAAATCTATAGACTATATGCAACAATTCTGCATAAAGATTTGATCCCTAAATCCAAAAATGTAGGAGGAGTTTGCGTCACATGCCACATGTGTCTAATCCACATCTTTTGGTCTTTGCTAAAATTGACATCATTGGGCCTCTTGTTTGCACCAAGACCAATATCAAAAATCCGAAAGCTTATTGCGCATCTGCACACTATATGCAACAATTCTATAACAAAATTAAATCCCTAAATCCATAAATGTAGGAGGAGTTTGTGTCACATGCCACATGTGTAAAAATTGACATCATGGGGCCTCTTGTTTGCACCAAGACCAATATCGAAAATCCGAAAGCTTATTGCGCATCTGCACACTATATGCAACAATTCTACAACAAAATTAAATCCCTAAATCCAAAAATGTAGGAGGAGTTTGAGTCACAAGAAAAGTGTGACGGACGGACGGACGGACGGACGGACGGACGGACAGACGGAGGGTATAACATTATCCCCGAACTTTCTTCGAAAGTGCGGGGATAACTATAGGGAGCATTCTTTATGTAGTTGAATACCACGATATGCACTACAGTATACTGTGGGGAAAATGTGTAGGTCATCTTTCAGCGGGCGTTTTTCAATATCTTCACATCTCATTGTAAACAAGATTGCTACGCGTAGCTATGTCCCCCGCCGCTGCAGTAAAGTCGATAAAGTCCCATTTCTCATGTAAAATTTTGCTATTCAAAATGTCGGCAGGATATGATCAACTGCATTAGGTGGCAAACAGCCAAGCAAAATTTCAGCAAAATCCCCCAATTGGATTATGACGAGATGTGTCCACAATTCTTCCTATGTTGTAGTATCCATTGAGTCGATAAAGACCCATAACTCCCGTAAAATTTGTCAAATAAAAATGGCAATGCGATATGTTCTAGTACATATGGCAACTAACAATCCTGTAAAATTAGAATGAATTCGGACTTACAGTTTCTGGAAAGTTGCATCCCCAAGATTTGCCATTGTATAACAATGTGGAAATAATCAAAGTCCCATAACTCCAACAAAATTTGACAAATCAAAATTGCAATGCGATTTGATCTAGTATTAATGGTGACTAACAATCCTGTAAAATTTGAATGAATTCGGACCAGCAGTTTCTGAGGAATTGCGTCCACAAGATTTGCCATTGTATAACAATGTGAAAATAATCAAAGTCCCATTACTCCCACAAAATTTGACGAATCAAAATAGTGATGCGATATGATCTAGTACCAATGGTGACTAACAATCCTGTAAAATTTGAATGAATTCTGACCAGCGGTTTCTGAGGAGTTGCACCCACAAAAAACGTGACAAACGGACTTACGGACTTACAGACTTACGGATGCAGACCATTACCATGACCCTCCGTCGCGATGCGGCGGGGGACTATAACAAGATGGGGATTGAAGAAAGTTCTGGGATATTGTTTAACCTCTGTCTGTACGTCAGTCAGTCTGCCAATCTGTCCATCCATCTGTCCGTCAGTTGGTCTTTCAAACTTTTCTTGTGACTTAAAGTCCTCCTACACTTTTGGATCAAATTTTATACCACTACAAAAAATTTGCTGATATTATTATAATGATGTGGCATTTGCATCAGCGTTGTCCACGTCGGCGTCTGTGGACAGCAGAACTTTGGATCTAGTGGACAGATCATTATGAAATTTTAGTATGATGTTTCTTGGCACACATGTAAATTGAGGTTATAATTTTAAATTTTTGGCCTTGTAGGTTTTTGAAAAAGGGGCCAAAAACGGGTGAAACTGGGTGTTTTCACATATTTGTCTGTAGAATTTGTCTACTTTCCCTCCCCCCCCCCCAAAATGGGACCCAAAAGGGTAGAATCCATCAATTTTTTTTTTTAATTATAGTCCGATTTTGATGCAGTTTTTTTCAATGGATTCTTTATGAAAAATTAACAAAGAGCTCAATTTTTAGAGTTTTGGTAACTTGTTTCCTTTCCTAGATGAGGGGCTGAACAGGGCCATCATTGCAAATTTGCAGATTACCTTAAATTTTTATTTTTCATCAGATTTTGATGGGATTTTTTTCTTTGGATTTCTCTTGATATATTACCTTTCAGTAGTATGTCATGGATTTGTTGTAGCACTTACCGTTATCCAACTATAAGGGGTCAAAGAGGAATCGTTAGGGCTATTTTTTTCCCCTACTTTGTGTCCAGCTAATTACTGGATCAAGCTCCTTATTGTGCCAAGCTCTTTAGTATGTCCACACTCACTTTAAATTACATTTGTTCAAATTTCAGTGGTTGCCATGCTGCGGTCGTATAATGCTGTGCTCGGCATAGCCCTTTATTAATTTTTGTTGTAAAATTGTTGCATATAGTCTGTAAATGCGCAATAAGCTTTCGGATTTTTGATATTGGTCTTGGTGCAAACAAGAGGCCCAAAGATATCGAATTGTACACATGTGGCATATGATACAAACTCCTCCTACATTTTTAGATTTAGGGCTTCAATTCTGTTGTCAAATCATTGCATATAGCCCGTAGATGTGCAATAAGCTTTTTAATCAGAACCAAATTTGGTAAATTTTCTGAAAATGTGAAAGACACATATTTTTTTTAAATTTTGGCATATAATCTTACATTCTTACAAGTGTTTGGTAAAAAACGATATTCTGAAAACTTAGGATTCTAAAATGTGGTTCAGGAAATTTTGGTAAATTTCCTGAATGTCTCAAAGACCTTATTTTTTGGAATTGTACCTAGCAAATGTACTTAAAAAGTTTGTTTCATTTGGGACAAACATTTTCATCATTTGGATTTTCAAAATATTTTATTCCAATTTTGGTTAATATCCTGAAAGTCTCAAAGACCACTTATTTTTTGGAATTCTGCCCAACATCCTTACTTAAATAGTTTGTTTAATTTAGGACAACATTTTCATAAATAAGTTTTAAAAGTATTTGATTCAAATTTTGGTAAATTTCCTGAAAGTCTCAAAGGCTATTTATTTATTTGCAAATTCTACCCAGCAACCTTACTTTAAGAATTTGTATCAATTAGAGCAAACATTTTCACCGGTACGATTTCAAAAAATATTTGATTCCAGTTTTGGTATATTTCCTGAAAGTCTTAAAGACCACTTATTTTTGGGAATTTGCCTAACAACCATATTCTTTAAGTAAAAGTATGGACTATCAATAAAAAAATGAGAAAAATTATGCCCAGGGTATATAACAACTGTTTTCTGTGTCAAACAGGGAGTGCAGGGTTAGCTGTTGCTTCCTATAACCTCTAGTTTTTCTTAATATTGAATGTTAAGTTGAAAGAATTTATTTTAATATTTTTAGATAACATTCAAAACCTTGGTATTCTAGTGCAAGCAATATGAAGTGTTTTACTAAAGGAGTGTAGTTTTATGATTAGAATATTTTATTTCTATTTTTGATAAATATTAGAAATCTTTTTTGTTTTTCATACCAATCACAACAGATAATTTTAATTGACAAGAGGCTCTCAAGAGCCTGTATCGCTCACCTGGACCATGGCTAATACATAACTTCAAATTTATGATTATGATCCAACTTTAATTTAACTATTTTCCCTATTGCATGCCATCTGGGATAAGGGATGGATCTGCAGGACACAATTTTAAAGAAAATTAAGTATTGTGCCAAAGTTTATTTCCAACTCGCGAAATGGTTTTAAAGAAGAAGATCTTTGAATGTACTCCTATATTAAACTTTGTTTCCAATTGGTAGCCAATTTGCATATAAAGGTGCAGACTTGAAGGACATCTGTTTTGAAGGGGACCATCTAAGATACATTGTGACTAGCCAAGTTGTTTCAGATAAAAATTCTTTGTATGCTCTTTCCATACAGTCGAGTAGTAAATTAAGTTCCCTGCAGATGGCCATGTTGGATGACATTTAGGCATGAAAGTCACAATACATATATATATTATAGTCAGCACCTCATAAGCATCATTAATGCCAAGTTCCACCCTCAAATCCATTCAGGTTAATTACATCAACTGCTCACTAAGGCTTTATTTACTAATATTTTTTACATTAAGCAGTCTATGAAGCTGATAAACTACTTCAACATCAGACATGATTTTGTGCAAATATGAAATAATAGGAAATACTGCCTAAAAAATAGGAAATAGGGGGGTTAGACCTGTGAAAACATCATTTTCCTGCTAGTTCTATAAAACTGAACAACTTTTGAGTTTATTTTCTGTATTAACAAGAGAAGGGGCAGTCGGAAACGACAGCTAATCCCCTCGCCCGTTTATTGAATGTTTGTCTAGTATTATAAGCACTCAAGGAAGTTGTACCATTCAAGATCTGGCTTGTTATTTAAAGCTGAGCCAGTCATGCAAGAAATGTAGTGGCCTTATTTCAATCAGGAGCCTCATACCTAAAGCATATGCATCTAGTGATGAAAGATTATTCTTCTATAAAGTGTAGTATCTAAAATTCAGACTGTAACACAAACTTTAACCTAAGTCATTCATGCATGAAATGTAGGTCAAAGTGACCTAATATTTATCTTGAGCTTTGTAACTTTACAAGAAGCATCTGCATACAAACTATTATTCTTCTACCTAGTTGTAGTATCTAAAATCCAAGCTGTAACACAAACTTTAACCTAAGTCACTCATGCATGAAATGTGGGTCAAAGTAACCTAATTTTAATCTGGAGCTTCGTAACTTTACAAGACGCATCTACATACAAAATATTATTCCTCTGCAAGTTGTAGTATCCCAGATCTGGACTCTTACGAAAACTTTAACCTAAGTCACTCATGCATGAAATGTAGGTCAAAGTGAACTTATTTTTATCTGGCGCTTCGTAACATTACAAGACGCATCTGCATACAAAATATTATTCCTCTACGAGTTGTAGTATCCCAGATCTGGACTCTTACAAAAACTTTAACCTGAGTCACTCATGCATGAAATGTAGGTCAAAGTGACCTATTCTATATATCAACCTCAAGTACTCTTCAAGATGCATCTATGGACAAAACATTGTACATCTACGACTTGTTATTCAAAAGATATATGGTCTTAAGTTTGAACGGACGGACGAACGGACAAACGGACGAACGGATGAACGGGTCAAACGCCATATCCCCTCCCCAACTTCGTTGGGCGAGGGGATATAAAAGTAGGAATTCCTATTTATATAGGAAAATAATATGTCTGCAACATATATGTCAGCAGAGATCATAGTGATTCGCCACTAAAGACCCAGTAATGTACACAAAATGTTTATATTGGAAAATCATTATAACATGAAATAAGGTAAAGATTAAGAAAGTATTTTTGCAAAAAATTGCAGAAATTTGCACAAAAACACTGTTTTTCCTCTTAATTATGGAAGAAATAATTTTTTTAATGAAGTGATAGTAGGGAATTTCTCTAAAGCTTAAAAGAGAAAACTTAACTAAGGCCTAGTTCGATCACCAACCACGGTAACTTATGGTCGAACTAAAGCGTGATCGAACTGTCACTGGTTCGACCAGAGTGACGTCTATGGTTAAACCATTTCGAAGCATGGGTTTCTCTGGTTCCAATATGGCGACACGAGGTTAGTTTGTTTAATTGTTGTTTTTGATAAAAGGGAAGGAAACATTTACAGCGGGTTTAAGTATTAGGTATTGGTAGTAATGCTATCAAGGTGACTTTATACATATTTTGTAGTGACAATAAGCCTGTTTGTCTTTAAACAAGTTAATTTTATACATAACAATCATTGATAAATTCCCGGATAAATTTCTCATATCATGCAGAGCTTTGTGATTACAAGTGCATGGTCGAGGGCAGTGCCAATCACAATTATATATCGTTAAGGGTTTTGATTATCATAGCTTTCACAACATTTTTTTAAACGAGGGCTCATTTTTTTTTCTAGTTTCATAATTGAAATTTTCGAGCATTGATTTAAATTAGCAGCCTCAATAAACACTTGGGGGACAACTGTTCGGATGTGTAATTTGTAAATATGAATCTGGTGCTCGGATGAAAAACAAACGATGATAATCTTCCTCGTCGTCGTCGAACATTTCCGAAATGCACATTTTGTTTAAAAACGCCGCCATGTTAACTAATCTACTGGTACTAAAATGGGTTCGATCATTCAGGTGACCAGACATGCGCAATAATACTGACTAAACTAAACTTTGGGTCATGATAGAACTAGGACTGTAGAAGATTTGAACACAGAATTTAAAGGGAAATAACCCATAACCATATGGCATTGGAAAAAAATTTTAAAAAAATGGTGAAAAACGGCCAATAAATCATACACTGGCCTTTGGATTTTCTTCAAAATTTCAGAGTATGTAGATCTTGATATGCTGAACATTTTTTTAATTTACACTTCACCTCTATCTGTTAGAGTTTTTGAAATAAAAAATAAAAAATGCACAAATTTTGAAAAATTTACGGAAAAAGGGCTGTAACTCTCAGACGGGTTTTCCAATTTTCTTCAAAATTGCAGAGTAGATAGATCTCGGCATTCTAAACATTTTTACTCCTTGTCAGATTTTTGATATCTGCATCGGTTTTTGAGTTATTGGATAAAAACTGCAATTTACCCCTAGGTTCTATTTTTAGCACCAGCCGCCATGTTTTTCATTGGATCATATTAAAATGAAGACGGTTTGTACAGGACATGTCATAGATGATTACTATAAAGTTTCAAACCAATCCCTCCAGTAGTTTCAGAGGAGAAGATTTTTAAAAGTGAGCTAACGACGGACGGACAGACGGACAGACGACGGACGCAAAGTGATGGCAAAAGCTCACCCTGGCATAGCCAGGTGAGCTAAAAAGGAGTTATATATTCCTACCTTACTTTTCCTCAAAATGCAATAAAAGAGTGACACTTTTAGTATTTTTTTTATAATTTCTAAACATTTCAGCATTAAACAATAATTTATGTCTTACTGCAACAAAGTTTTTCTTTTAGTATATCTTAACACTTATATTTATTCTAACAATAGAGACCAGAGGCTCAGAGACTGAGCCTATATCGCTCACCTGACAAAATGCCTGTATGCCATGCATGACCAAAAAGGATGTTTTTTACCAATGGGGTCTAATGTGTAGCTTTGTTCTCCATTAGCATCCACGTTTTTTGTTTGATCCTACTGAAATGAATAATTTTTGCAAGGATCTTCTAAACATATAGTTAAATTTGCTTGATTAGTTTCAGAGATGATGATTAAAAGGATGGTTATCTCATACCTGGCTCAAAGGTTAAACTATGTTCTGCACTGGAAGCCATGTTTTTTATCAGATCGATAAAGTTTTTGTAAAGTACTTTCCGTACATCATTCCTGTAAAGATTGGTTCAATTTGCTTCAGTGGTATCAGAGGAGAAAATGAAAATGTGATTTTCCCATAGGGTCAAATGTTAAACTATGTTCTGTGATGGCGGCCATGTTTTTCGGCAATCAATGTGAAGGACATTCCATACACCATTCCTGTAAAGTTTGTTTCAATTTGCTTAAGTAGCTTCAGAGGAGATAGCAAACATATGCTTTTTCCATAGGGTTCCGTGTTTTTAAACTATGTTCTGTGCTGATGGCCATGTTTTTTAGCCAATCGGAAAAATTTCGGCAATCTACATTGAGGACCTTCCATACATCATTCCTGAAAAGTTTGGTTCAATTTGCTTCAGTAGCTTCAGAGGAGATAGTAAATATATGCTTTACCCATAGGGTCCCATGTTAAACTAATGTTCTGCACTGGTGGCCAAGTTTTTTGGCGTATCGGAAAAATTTCGGTAATCTAGGTAAAGGACCTTCCATACATCATTTCTCTCGAGTTTGGTTCAATTTGCTTCAGTAGCTTCAGAGGAGTTATCCAATATATGCTTTTTCCCATAGGGTCCAATGTTAAACTATGCCCTGTACTGGGGGCCATTTTTTTTTTTGGCGGATCAGCAAAATTTTCGCAAACTATGTAAAGAACCTTCCATACATCATTCCTCCAAAGTTTGGTTCAATTTGCTTCAGTAACTTAAGAGGAGATAGCAAATATATGCTTTTCCAAACGGGTCCCATGTTAAACTATGTTCTGCACTGGTGGCCATGTTTTTTAGCAGATCAGAAAAAGTTCGGTTATCTAAGTAAAGGACCTTCCATACATCATTCCTGTAAAGTTTGATTCAATTTGCTTCAGTAGTTTCAGAGGAGATAGCAAATATATGCTTTTCCCATAGGGTCCAATGTTAAACTATGTTCTGCGCTGGCCGCCATGTTTTTTAGCCGATTGGAAAAAATTTGGCAAACTATGTAAAGAACCTTCCATACATTATTCCTGTAAAGTTCAATTTGCTTCAGTAGCTTCAGAGGAGATAGCAAATATATGCTTTTCCCATAGGGTCTCATGTTAAACTATGTTCTGCGCTGGCAGCCATGTTTTTTAGCAGATCAGAAAAAGTTCGGTTATCTAAGTAAAGGACCTTCCATACATCATTCCTGTAAAGTTTGATTCAATTTGCTTCAGTAGTTTCAGAGGAGATAGCAAATATATGCTTTTCCCTTAGGGTCCCTTCTGCGCTGGCGGCCATGTTTTTTAGCCGATTGGAAAAATTTCGGCAAACTATTTGAAGGACCTTCCATACATTATTCCTGTAAAGTTTGGTTCAATTTGCTTCAGTAGCTTCAGAGGAGTAAGCAAATATATGCCTTTCCCATAGGGTCCCATGTTAAACTATGTTCTGCGCTGGTGGCCATGTTTTTTGGCCTATCAGAAAAATTTCGGTAATCTAAGTAAAGTACCTTCCATACATTATTCCTATAAAATTTGGTTCAGTTTTGTTCTGTTGTTTCAGAAGATATAGCCAAAATGTGCATTTTCCCATAGGGTCCAATGTTAAAACTATGTTCGGCCCTGCTGGCCATGTTTTTTGGCAGATCGAAAAAATTTCAGCAATCTTTGTGAAGGACCTACCATACATCATTCCTGTGAAGTTTGGTTAAAATTGGTCCAGTGGTTTCAGAGGAGATAGTCAAAATGTGAAAAGTTTACGGACTACGGATGCCAAGTGATGGCAAAAGCTCACATGGCATTTGGCCAGGTGAGCTAAAAATGGGACTTGGAAAAAGCCTGGCAAGATAATTATTTGTTTGGGTCATTAAACTACCAGATAAACAACCATTAATTTCTTGTTGAATATAATTTTTGTATGTTAATTTCATCTTGTTACTGATGTTTTTATAGTTTTTCATGCATTTATATCTCTATAGTACATCAGATATTAAAGACATCATTTTACTCTTTATCTCAGGCACATTAAAGAAGCTGTTATTGTTATAAATATCAAATTAAGGTTTTTATTGGTGATATCACCAAATACAATCTGGTAATTCAGAACAATTAACATTGATGTCTCTAATTAGGCTAAAAAGCTCTACATAAACATGAACTGCCAAACGTTAAATGAAAACTTTTTCACCTAAAAGCTTGATCACAGAGGGTATCCTAAAAGATGCCACGGAGCATTTTGCTCTGTGTGTATTGTATCATGTTTTTTCCTTTGATGTTATGATAAAATGAGCAAACATGAGCTCTGTGTAATATTCATATAATATTCCCCAGTCTAAACACTAGTACTGACATAATGTTTTCTGAAAACCACAGATTACTTCAATTACCTGAAACAAAGCAGTCGTAGTATGTTTTTGAATCCTGCTTTTTTTAATTTCTAAACAAGGTTTACTTAAATATCTAATATCAAGTCAATATATCAGAAACTCCAAAGGTGATCATATGTAGAATACTAAAGGGGAAATCCAGAATATGATGAAGGATTCTTAAGTAACCAGGTTACCATCCAATATTAAATGAATGGACTAAAGTATGGATCAGGGTAAAACATAAGGGAAAGCTACATGTTGAAAAATTGCTTTTTGTAGCTTAACTCATTATGTTAGATCTTTAGCCGATGATAAAAATATATCAAATGGTACATATTCATTTGACTATAATAGGGCCTGTAAGTCTCGTACAATTTTGGAACTAGTACCCGGAAGTTACATTTTAAACAAAGATATATGACATTTCAACCAAAAAATTAAACCTCATAATCCTAACGATTTCGAATTGCCTGCTTATCACTGATTCTTGTGAGTCACATGACGAGACTTACAGACCCTATATCAGTGTGTACAAATCACTCATGCTAAAAATAAAAACAAGCATCAATACATGTTAGCTGTTATATTCTTGTGATATACAACACTTAAAATTAAGAGATAACATAACCGTATTTTAGGATCTGAGAGGGTAAAAATTGTAGATTTTACTGTCGCAAACAGTTTTCTGGCAACGTGTTAGCAGAGACGGAAAACGGATCTTAGATTTACCTATGAAGATCCTAAAATACAGTTTGGTTATCTCTATTCTAATGCATATGTGAAAAAGAACATTTTAAATCAAGGAAGTTTGTTTTGCGTCTGCGCAATTATGTTGCTATTGGTTCCGACAGTGGATTTTACTCCCTGAAAATTTTGATGCCATCCAATTAAAATTAGTAGTGTAACATTAAAAACATAAGTGCATTAGAATGTATCTTAAAAATATCTTTTTTACCTCTGCAACAGAGCACTGAGTTATAATAATTGAATAATATAGAAACACACACATATTACCTATCAATCAGCTGGAAGAGACAGGTCATTGTTGAAATGTCAATGAAAGGAAAGGGCAGTATGGGCACTGTACACAGACGTACCAAAAATACAATGTCAAGAATTTAAAATCTGCTTGTATGTTGCTTTTTATATCATTTCATAAAACCCTGCAAACAAATTACTATAACACTTGAGCACAGCAGCACATGAATTAACACTAGGGAATGACATGCCCCTGCCCAAGGTTTGTGTCTGCAAGACACATATATGATGGTCAGGCTAAACAGACAAGTTTTTATTCACAGAGACAGACAAACAAACGGACTGACAATGTTTCATTGCAAGAATGGAACCCTACACAAGCATCACAGAACACATCTGGTTGTACTGTTACTCAAGCAAAATAATTTGTTGCAAATAAACATTGAAGTCTGTCTGGGCTGTATGAACAAATCTAAGTGTGGTTCATTACATACATGTATTACATGTATTACCAGGGAATGTTTCTTCATTTTCTTGACCTTTTTTTGGAGGGGTTTAATTCTATAACCACTCTTTACTTAGAACAATAAATAGACTATTGACTGGGTTTAAAGTTTCAAGAGCCAAAATTCAAAAACCACTTAAACCACTGAACCTTAATATTACACAACTTCCACTTAAAGTTTGAAGACAAAACTCCAGAGACACTTGGACCACTGAACTCAAATTTAAACTAAGCCCAAGTTTTGAAGTATACATCTTACATACCAAGTTTGATGACTGTGTACAATTTCATTCAAAAGGTATTGGTTGGAGACAAAAAATTTTACATAATTTCGAATATTCACGGGACATGTCTCAAGAACCACTTGCACCTCTAACTGAAAATCAGGGGGTTTCCTCACATTTGATTAAGATCTTATGGTCGCTTTGAGTTGTTATTACTCCCCTTTGGGTCGTTGTCTCTTTGACATATTCCCTGTTTCCCTTCTTTTTTTTATTAGCTTAGTTTTTAGGTACAACACTTACATACCAAAGTTGAGAACTGTGTGTTATTTGTTCACAAGTTATCAGTTGGAACCTTTAAGGGGGAGGGAAGAATGGAGGGACAGAAGGATAGAAGCAAGCTAGAGTTATAACATTATACCACTACAGGTGACAGAGTATAAAAGACCTAAATATTATACTAATCCAATATGTTTACTTGCATATAAAACCTAACCCAATTGACACATAGTCCTTATTTCATTTTCAAACTGAATTGCATACTTGCCAACTGACCCGCTTTTGGCTGGTGTGACCCGCCACGGATAATTACCCACCACGGGTCACCATTTTCACCCGCCAATGAGAATGTCACCCGCAAAATGACCACCCACAACACAATTAACACAATTTCTAAGATTAACAGCAAACAGTTCTTTAATTTTCCTTTAAGAGTTGAAAAAAATTTAATAAAGGGCTACGCCGAGCGCAGCATGATACGACCGCAGCATGTCAACCACTGAAATTTTTAAAGTGAATGTGGACAAAGTAAAGAGCTTGACACAATAATTAGATGGACACAAAAAGAAGCTAGACACAGTTATTAGCTAGAAACAAAATAGGGAAAAAACCAACCCTTTTGATTACTTACTGATAAAAAACCATAAGAGCTATGCAGAATATGT
>MJUU01056186.1:76005-89192 GCA_002080025.1 Modiolus philippinarum
GTGACATGTGTCAGGAAAACAAGTACAATCTTACAGCTTGTTCTATTGGTAAGTTAAATATTAAATAGGTGTGACAGGATCCAGATGTGACATGTGTCAGGAAAACAAGTACAATCTACAGCTTGTTTTATTGGTAAGTTTAATATTAAATTGGTGTGACAGGTTCAAGATGTGACATGTGTCAGGAAAACAAGTACAATCTTACAGCTTGTTGTATTGGTAAGTTTAATATTAAATTGGTTTGACAGGATCCAGATGTGACATGTGTCAGGAAAACAAGTGCAATCTAATAGCTTGTTGTATTGGTAAGTTTAATATTAAATTGGTGTGACAGGATCAAGATGTGACATGTATCAGGAAAACAAGTACAATCTACAGCTTGTTGTATTGGTAAGTTTAATATTAAATTGGTGTGACAGGATCAAGATGTGACATGTGTCAGGAAAACAAGTACAATCTTACAGCTTGTTGTATTGGTAAGTTTAATATTAAATTGGTTTGACAGGATCAAGATGTGACATGTGTCAGGAAAACAAGTACAATCTAACAGCTTGTTGTATTGGTAAGTTTAATATTAAATTGGTGTGACAGGATCAAGATGTGACATGTGTCAGGAAAACAAGTACAATCTTAAGCTTGTTATATTGGTAAGTTTAATATTAAATTGTTGTGACAGGATCCAGATGTGACATGTGTCAGGAAAACAAGTACAATCTAACAGCTTGTTGTATTGGTAAGTTTAATATTAAATTGGTGTGACAGGATCCAGATGTGACATGTGTCAGGAAAACAAGTACAATCTTCAGCTTGTTGTATTGGTAAGTTTAATATTAAATTTGTGTGACAGGATCAAGATGTGACATGTGTCAGGAAAACAAGTACAATCTTACAGCTTGTTCTATTGGTAACTTTAATATTAAATTGGTGTGACAGGATCCAGATGTGACATGTGTCAGGAAAACAAGTACAATCTAACAGCTTGTATCTGTAAGGTTTGAAATTTAACCAGCATATACTGTAAAACTACTTTTGTTCTAGGGGTTCCAATTTTCGTTGATTTCATGGTTGACTAAAACCAGGAAATAAGTTCCCAACGAAATGCATTTTCCCTAGAGTTTCTATGCATAGAATTTGGAACCACAAATTTAAGTGCCCACAAACTAGTGATATTTATGAAAACCACGAAAATTGATGTCCACGAATAAAAGTACTTTCACAGTATATTCAGTAGATTGAAACATGGTTTAACCGAACCTTTTTGGGACTAAATATTTTTACGGTGTTGGATAGGTTTATGATTACTTAGGTTCAAAATATAGATACAGTCGAACTTGGATGGCTCGAACACCCAAGGGACTGTTGAAAACAATTCGATTCAACGGGGTGTTCGAGATATCGAGGTCGAACTATGTTTAAATTTTAACAAAGGAACCACAAAAAAGGTTCGAGGCATCCATGGTGTTCGAGTTATTGCAGTTCGAGCCATCGAAGTTCTTCTGTATATTATATAAGAAACTCTGCATCATGATTAGTCAGGATCAATTTCTGGTGTAGCTAGTCTGGTATAGACAGTATCAGGAGCTATCTTATACCCAACATTGAGGTAGTAATATATTCATGTTGGCCACCATTAGTTTGTTACAAAAATGATTGTAAACTCAACTTGTCTGTGTGTACAACAAACTTAGCCAGAAACATCATGAAAATATCCCATTATGTAAATAATTTTTTCAGGAATAGCACAAACTTGTAGTGCACTTCCAGGAATGTTAGAGATATGTTTTGTCTTGATTTTATGAAAATTGCAGAAAGTAATCTGTCTGTATTGCCAACATATCAGTATCTGATTTTAATGATGGTGTTAACCTACAAGAATTAAATAATGGAAATGAATATCTAGAATGACGATATAAAGCTTCCATTAATAACAAAACATTTTATTTGCAATGGAAAAAGTAAACAAAAAACAAACTTATCTTTTTAGCTCACCTGACCCGAAGGGTCAGTGTGAGCTATTGCCATCACTTGGCGTCCGTCGTCCGTCCGTCGTCAGTCCGTCCGTCCGTTAAACTTTTCACATATTCATCTTCTCCTCTGAAACCACTGAAGCAATTTCAACCAAACTTTACAGGAATGATGTATGGAAGGTCCTTTACAAAGATTGCTCATTTTGTTCCGATCTGATAAAAAGCATGGCCGCCACGGCAGAACTTAGGTTTAACATTGGACCCTATGGGAAAATTCACATTTTCTTCTTCTGCTCTGAAACCGCTGAAGCAAATTCAACCAAACTTTACAAGAATGATGAACTGAAGGTCCTTAACTTGTTCATTTCATTCCGATCCAATGAAAAACATGGCCACCAGCACAGAACATAGTTTATTTTGGCCCTATGGGAAATTCACATAAAAAACATGGCCACCATGCAGAACATTGAAAACCTTGCTTCAGCATTTTGTCAGGTGAGTGATACAGGCTCAGTGTCTGAGCCTCTAGTTTAACATGCTGATAAAATCATATTGTGTCCAAATTTTTCAGATTGCCCACCATGTTACAGTCTTGTCCAGGAAAGAGTTAACAATCATCGTATGAAACTAGACGATCTTAGGAACCTTATTATTAACATCGGTAACAATCCTAGTGCCTTCAATGACACACAGTTCTTACAGTATATGAATGAAGTCAATGCTTCTGTTGTGATGTTACTGGACGAGGCTAGAGGAGCAGTCAGTATGTATCTTTGATTATGCCTTAAGTATTCTTATTATTTTCCTTTTATACTTAATAAGGAATTGATGAAGACTTCTTATGTATAGTAGAAAAACACTTTGAATTTATAATACACTGGTATTTTAAACAAAGTTTTATTTGTTGGAATAATTTATGAAATTTGTATTGAACATTGCATAAGCATACATGTACATCCTGACATCACCTTTGCTGAATATTTAGTTGTTAGAAGATTTTTATTTGTTGTTTTTTTCGACATATAGGCTATACTTTGATTGAAATTTTCACCCTGTCTTGAGTAACATGTAAAATTTGTAGTAAATTCAAAGACTTCTGGTGTAAAATTCAAAACTAATTGCAGAATAATATATACATGTATTTTGGTATTGTTATATGGAAAACAGTGCACTCTTTATGGTGTGAATGAATTTCATATAAAACAGAAATGGGAAGATTTAGAAATTTATCATTAGTAAAGCTGAGTAACTATTAGACAATGTCAAAAGGATAATGTTTAAATAACTGATCATGTATTTACTGCATATCCACAAATTAATCTTTGATTCTTTTCAGCTGACAATGGGACACTAGGGGTACAACTGAAGGCATTGAGAACAGCTGTAGAAGATGTAACCTCAAAGGCTCGGCAGATTGATGGCAAATTAACAGCAGCTGAAACAGCATCACAAAACAGTGCTAGGGACCTTGTACAAGCTAGGGAGGCCATTGATAGAGCCGAGAAAGCTCTTCAGGCAGCAGAAAATTATATTGACAGTGAAGGGAGGGCAGCTCTTCAACGTGCCAGAGAAGCATTAGCCAAGTTTGGGCAGAAATCTGATCAAATGACTCAGATCGCTTCCAGGGCAAAAACAGAGGCTGATAGGTATTCTAAAATTATTAATAATTTCATTGGATAATGCAGACCTGTTAAAGTTGTACAGATTGTCCCTATTTTCCACAGATTTTCAAGTAAAAATATACATTAATTTTCACATTGAAAATGTACAGTGAAAAACAAGGCCATAAGATTGTAGTTTAAAAAAGGTATTTACTAAATTATAATCATGATTAATAGCTAAATATTGATGCAATCTGTTTTAAAACTCATCAGATGTTGAAAAAAGGTAGTTTAAGTTGTAACATAAGTCTATTAGAAAGAAAGCATGTAAAATCAACCCTATTAAATTACTTGTTAATATGCAATGGAGTTAAAGGTTTAAGAAGCCATGAGGTACTCTCTACTATAAGATTTTGTTTTATACAGACAAAGTGGTTAAAATACTGATAACTCAACCACTGGAATATGGGCATTCAGGAGGGGTATTCAGCTCTGATAATGCTAAAATATTTAAGGTTCATGTATTAAATGAAAAATTAATCATGCAAAGTTTTAAACACATACCTTTAATATTTTTCTGTTCTTAAAAATCCCTTTCAACATCTAATATATAAGCAACATTAGAGTGGAGAAATTCTATAATTTATGAAAAATATTTTACAGGCAATGGAGAGATGCAGAAAGAATTGAAATGTTGGCTAAAAATGCACTGAATACGTCAATGGAAGCTAAACGTCTGGCTGAGGAAACACTTAGGATGCCTGATAAAACTAGTGATGAAATTCAGAGGCTTAAACAACAGTATGTATTGTATTTAATTCAATAATAAAGCAGAGAGTTACTTTGAGGTATCTGTGGTATTATTCATGCTCTTTGTCATTATCCTCAGAATGTTTTTCAATTATAAAAACTTCCAAAGTTTATATTTTCAGCAAATATTAACTACATTTCATCAAAAAATGGATAAAAATCTTGATTCTTTTAAATTAAGATCAACTTATCAACTTAAAGAACACGGAAGACCCAAAGGTCGGTGTGAGCTATTGCTATCACTTAGCGTCCGTCGTCCGTCTGTCTGTGCACTTTTCACATTTTCATCAACTTCTCTGAAACCACTGAAGCAAATCAAACCAAACTTTACAGGAATGATGTATGGCTCATTTCGCTTAGATCTGACAACAACATGGCTGCCAGAGCAGAACTTATATTTAACGTTGGACCTTATGGGAAAAACGTCATTTTCATCAACTCCTTTGAAACAACCAAATTATACAGGAATGATCGAAGGAAGGTTGTTTACAAAGATTACTCATTTCATTTCAATCCAACAAAAAACATTTCCACCACACAGAACATCGAAAACTCTGCTGTTCATCATTTTGTCATGTGAGCGATACAGGCCCAGTCTCTGAGCCACTAGTTAAGAGATTGGTAATATATTTAAGGATACGAATAAAAGAACATGCAGTTTCTGAGAATAAATGGACAACATTTATTTACAGATACAATGATGCTGACAGATTGTACAACCAAACAAGAACATTTGCAGAAAGTGCAAAACAAAGGGCTATCGATGCATATGATGAGGCCCTGAAACTGTATACAGATGCTACGTCAATTCAGTTACCAGGAACAGATGTTGGAGCCCTGAAGAGTAATGCAATGCTGATTAAAAAAGAGGTAAATATGATCACATGAGCCATAACAATTTTCATACATAATACAATTAAAACCGTTATTATACCCCTGCCTGAAAAGGTGGGGGTATATAGGATTCCTTTTGTCCGTCTGTCCGTCCGTCACACTTTCATTTCCGGATGATAACTTGAGTTTGCTTTGAAGGAAAGTTTTAATATTTTGGGATTATGTTTCTATTGATAAAATACAGGTCAAGTCCGATTTTGACTGTGATTGGATTTTGCCTTCCAGAGTTATTGCAAAATCTGTAAATTTTATGGCTTCCGGATGATAACTTGAGTTTGCTTTGAAGAAAAGTTTTAATATTTTGGGATTGTGCTTCTATTGATAAAATACAGGTCAAGGTCGATTTTGACAGTGATCGGATTTTGTGTTCCAGAGTTATTGCCCTTGATTTAGGCAAAATCTGTAAATTTTATGGTTTCCGGATGATAACTTGAGTTTGCTTTGAAGGAAAGTATTAATAATTTGGGATTTTGTTTCTATTGATAAAATACAGGTCAAGTTTGATTTTGACTGTGATCAGATTTTGCATTCCAGAGTTATTGCCCTTGATTTAGGCAAAATCTGTAAATTTTATGGTTTCATGATGATAACTTGAGTTTGCTTCGAAGGCAAGTTTTAATATTTTGGGATTATATTTCTATTCATATAATACAGGTCAAGTTTGATTTTGACTGTGATCGGATTTTGCATTCCAGAGTTATTGCCCTTGATTTAGGCAAAATCTGTAAATTTGATGGTTCCCTGATGATAAGGCCATGTAAAATTAATTATCTGGTTCTCAGATACCGCCGCATGGGCAAAAACCTGGCCGCTGGCTTGTATTTATTGTCCCAAAAAAATAAATACAACGGTATCAAAATCCGCGTTCAAATTTTCCCGCTTTTTCCCTTGAATTGATCAAAGAGAGACAACTCAAATTTCATTCAAAGCTCTCTTGATTTTTAGTTTTCTTTGGAGAAATCGCTACTTCCGATTTATATTCCGAATGGTTTATCAACAACAAAACGAAAGTTGATTTCGTTGACAATTTTTGACGGGTTTTCGTGCGTTAACCCATCGTTTATTGTGAATTTGGCGGATTAAACAACCGTAAAGAAAGTTATAAAAGGGAGTATGGCGACTCTGCCTGAAATACCAGAAAACAGAGATCCTTTAATGCACGAGAATGTTTTGAAATCCAGTCTGAGAAGGGTCTCTCTAGATCTTGTTCTGAACTCGAAAAGAAAAGAATCTGTCATTGCAGTCACTGGAAGGGGATCCAACTATCATTTTCCTCGTTGGAAGAATTTATTTTTGTGACTTCCTTGATAGATTTGCCTCTATCTAAATGGTCAGTGTATCTAACTGTAACCCTTCCACTTGTACTGCTGTCACCATTTTGTGACCAAGTACATAATACGAATACACCTAATTTACCGATTCCATTGGATCTAATTAAGGTTCATCAATTATTCCCCTGTCTATAAGGGAGTCTGATTCAATTTTCTCCAGGAGTTTCTTTAAGGTGACATATCCTGGTGAGGTATATTGGATCTGTCTTTTCTTTACCTGTTTCATGTCTTTGATGATTGCAGTTCGCCTTGACTCCAAGATTCATGATGCTTACTCCATTTATGGTATGATCAAGATACATTTTTCTTTTCTGTGTGGTACTTATGTGATACAGGGATTATACATATATTGTCCTTGTGTAATGTCTTTGCTATTTGTGTTTTTCATTGTCTTTGGAGTATTATTTTTTTTTACTTATGGTTTTGTTCTTCTTACTTTTATATACTATATCATATTTTAATATTTATTCATAAAATTTGAAAAGTTAACGATGGAGTATGGATAAGCATACAAAATAAATACATAAATTAAATATCCTCCCTCCCTCACCATTTTTTTGAAAGTCATTATCTGTGAACCAGATAATTAATTTTACGTGGCCTAACTTGAGTTTGCTTTGAAGGAAAGTTTTAATATTTTGGGATTATACTTCTACTGATAAAATACAGGTCAAGGTCGATTTTGACCATGATCTGATTTTGCGTCCCAGAGTTATTGCCCTTGTTTTCGGCAAATTTCCAGATGATAACTTGAGTTTGCTTTGAAGGAAAGTATTAATATTTTGGGATTATGTTTCTATTGATTAAATACAGGTCAAGTTCAATTTTGACTGATCAGAGTTTGCATTCCAGAGTTATTGCCTTTGATTTAGGCAAAATCTGTAAATTTCATGGTTTCCGGATGATAACTTGAGTTTGCTTTGAAGGCAAGTTTTGATATTTTGGGTTATGTTTCTATTGATAAAATACAGGTCAAGTTCGATTTTGACCGTGATCGGATATTGCGTTCCAGAGTTATTGCCCTTGATTTAGGCAAAATCTGTAAATTTTATGGTTTCCGGATGACAACTTGAGTTTGCTTTGAAGGAAAGTATTAATATTTTGGGATTATGTTTCTATTGATAAAATACAGGTCAAGTTTGATTTTGACTGTGATCAGATTTTGCATTCCAGAGTTATTGCCCTTGATTTAGGCAAAATCTGTAAATTTAATGGTTTCCGGATGATAACTTGAGTTTGCTTTGAAGGAAAGTTTTGATATATTGGGATTATGTTTCTATTGATAAAATACAGGTAAATATGATTTTGACCGTGATGGGATTTTGTGTTCCAGAGTTATTGCCCTTGATTTAGGCAAAATCTGTAAATTTTATGGTTTAGGGATGATAACTTGAGTTTGCTTTGAAGGAAAGTATTAATATTTTGGGATTATTCCTGCAACTACTAGGATTGCCTATGGGCAGGGGTATCTTTTGTGATCAGCAGATCACCTTTTTCTAGTTATTTGACTATCAAAATGAACTCTGAAAAAGATCACATAACCTTGATGGTCACTTAATGCAGGTTAAATCAATATGAAATACTCTAACATGAGAAAAAGAAAAGCTCCTATTACAGTTTGTCACTAAGGCAAGTTTAACTACTGTTTTGTATAGGTGTTTTTAATTTAATCACACCATTTGTTTAAAACTATCCATCAAGCAGGTTATCAAGTTGTAAAAGATGTGTAACGAGTAAAAACTCCCTACTTTGAAAATGTGCATTCTGAAATAGTTTGAAGAATATAAAATTGAACAAATATGTATTTGTCAGTCTGTGTATATGCAGTGCATTTACCCCTTGTTTTATATACCCACTTCAGGCAATGGAGATAAAAGAAGAAGCAATGAGACTTATCAGAGATAACGCTGCATTATTGGACGATGTATCTAACCAGACTGTTGATGCTCGACGCTTGTTAAATGACGGCAATAAACAACAAAATGTAAGTTTTTTGTAGAATCTTCAAATAACCTTTTCTTGGCTGACTACTTATATTCCCTTTTTTCATAAGTGGACAGTAGACAATTATTATTAAGTGTTCAACTTCTTTGTCTTGGCTATGACATATGAGTCATATGTTTTATGTTTAAAGTAATTGTTTGTTTTTGGCCTCAGTTGACCAAAAACATAAAGCTGTTGTACAGAATTGAGATAAATACCAGAGATAACATTTATATCTTTGTAATCACAAAGTATCATATTTAAAATCAAAACATCAGTATACTAGAAATCCAAATATAGCATCAATATGTTTTAAAATGGCAATTGGCATCAATATACATGTATGTTAAAAATAGAAACAAAGTGCATTTAATATCCAGAAATCACATGATCTTGATAACCAATGGAAAAGATAGAATTCAAAAACTTATGTTGTATTTATATACATTTCAGCGTGTGGATGAATTATTAGCAGAAGTTGATGGAGCACGAGACATGGCTAGGGATGCTGTCAGTCGTGCAGAACGCACATTACAGGAGGCTCAAGAAACATTAGATATCTTGCTGAAGTTTAACCAAGAGGTCCAACAAAACAAAGATAAAGCAGACGATGCTATCAAGAAAATACCAGAAATAGAAGCCATTATTGAAGATGCTGAAAAAAAGACAATGGAAGCTCAGGATGCCTTGAGTGGGGCTGAGTCTGATGCAGATATGTCTCTCAAACTTGCTCAGGAAGCACAAGCTACTGCTCAGGATGCTTCTAATGTAAGTAAATAGGACTACTTCATTAAAATGGTTATTGTGGCCATGAAGGCAAGTTTAATTATCAAACATGGGTCCTGGGTCCTTCTTGACATGTTCCAATTACAGTAGATTTATGTATAATTATATACATGTAATTGTATGTAGAATTATGAAATTGAATGTAGAATTTTATAATTGTGGGGGTACTTTGGCAGTCCCTTCCTACCCTCCCAACGTGCACATTTTAATGGAATAACTTGCCCTAAAGAAATTGTACATTTTTATACGACTGCAAAAAATTTGAGGTCGTATAATGGTATGGCGCTGTCGTCGTCGTTGTCCTCATCTGTAGACTTTTGTTTTTGGGCAATGACTTAAGTTCCAGTGGACCAATCCTTATGAAATTTTACTACAGTGTTCCATGGCACAAAAGGAAGGCTGGGGTGGGTTTGGGTCATTTTGGCCCCTCCCGTTTTCAAAAAAGGGGCAAAATTGGGTCTTTTCACATATTTGGCTCTAGAATATTAATTATTCATTGTATTTTGATGGGGTTTCTTTCAGTGTGTTCCTAATTAAATTTTCCATTCAGTGGTATGTCAACGGATTTTACGTGGCATGTACCGTTAACGAGGTAAATGGGGCCCAAAATGGGCGATTTTCAAAAATTTCATTATTTTTATTTTTAGTCAAATTTTGATGCAGTTTTTTTAATGGATTCTTTTTGAAAATAAACATAGAGCTGCACCATCAGATTTTTGACAACTTGTTTGTTTTTCGAGCTTTGAGGGTCCGAATGGGGACAACTTGCAAATTTGCAGGTTACCTAAAATTTTTATTTTTCATCGGATTTCAATGGGATTTTTTTCTGTGGATTCCTCTTGATATGAGCTTTCAGTAGTATGCTGACCAATTTGGCATAGCTCTTTCAGTTTTTGAGCTACAAGGGGTCAAAGGGGCCAAAATTGCAATTTTTCGAAATAAGTGAAATCTTTTCTTTTTCATCAGATTTCATTTGATTTTTTTTGCCATCACTTGGCGTCGGTCGTCCGTCTGGCGTAAACTTTTCATTCAATGATCTTCTCCTCTGAAACCACTTGGCCAATTGGAACCAAATTTGGTCACAATAGTCCTTGGGTGGTCCCCTTTAAAAAAGGTATCCGGCAGGTCTGTACCTGGTCCAAGATGGCCGCCAGCGGGGAACATAGTTTTAACATTGGACCCTATGGGTAAACACATTCAAAGATCTTCTTCTCAGAAACTACCAGTCCAATTATAACCAAACTTAGTCACAATGGTCGTTAGATGGTNCCTTCCAAAAAAGGTATCCAGCAGGTATGTACCTCATCCAAGATGGCCGTATCATGCTGCGGCATATTTATAAGTTGATTAACAAAAAAGTTGCCATTTTCTCTTGGTAAGAAGCAAATATAGTGTATACTTTTTATACAACTGCAAAAATTTTGATGTCGTATGGTGCTGTCGTTGTCGTCGTTTGTAGACACTTCTGTTTTTGGTAAATAACTTAAGTTCCAGTTGATCAGTCCTTACTATATTTTAACACAATGTTCTTTGGCATAAAAGGAAGGCTTGGAAAGGTTTTTGTTATTGTGGCCCCTACTGTTTACAAAAGAGGGGCCAAATAGGGACAAATTGGGTGTTTTCATATATTTAGCTGTAGAATCTTTATTTATTATTTATCAGAATTTGATGCAGTTTTGCAGTTTCTTTCTGTGTACTCCTGCAGAAATTTCCAATCTGCATTATGCCAAAGGATTTCATGTCGGATGTATTGTTCATGAAAAAAATGGGGCCCGAAAGGGGCAAATCTCAAAAATATTAATTTCATATTTTTTGTCCAATTTTGATGCATTTTTATACGACCGCAAAAATTTTGCGGTCGTATATTGGTATGGTGCTGGCGTCGTCGGCGTCCGCGTTGGCGTTGTCGGCGTCTGTGGACAGCGTAACTTTGCTTCTAGTAGACGGATCATTATGAAATTTTAGTATGATGTATCTTGGCACACGCGTAAACAGAGGTTATAATTTTGAGTTGGTTGCCCCGCCCGTTTTAGAAAAAGGGGCCAAGAAGGGGTAAAATTGGGTATTTTCACATTTTTGACTGTAGAAACTTTATTAATTGTTGGATTTTGATGGGGTTTGTTTCAGTGTGCTCCTGAGAAAATTTCCAATCTGGAGTATGCCATCGGATTTCACGTAGCATGTATCGCTTACGAGATAAATGGGGCCCAACAGGGGCAAATCGCAAAAAAAAATTTTTTTTTATTTTTAGTTCGATTTTGATGCAGTTTTTTTCAATGGATTCCTTGTGAAAAATTAACATGGCGCTCAGTTATTAGATTTTTGATAACTTGTTTCCTTTCCCAGCTATGAGGGGCCGAACGGGGCCAAAATTGCGAATTTGCAGATTATGTAGAATTTTTATTTTTCATCAGATTTCGTTGGGATTTTTTTCTTTGGATTCCTCTTGATCTAAGCTTTCAGTAGTATTCCAACGGATTTGACGTAGCTCTTACCAATTCCGAGCTACAAGGGGTCAAAGGGGCCAAAAATGCAATTTTTCTAACTATGTCAAATCTTTATTTTTCATCGGATTTCGATGGGATTTTTTTCTTTGGATGCCTCTTGATATAAGCTTTCAGTAGTATGTCGACGGATTTTGTGTAGGTCTTACCGTTTAAAGGGGCCAAAAATGCAATTTTTCTAAATGTGTCAAATCTTTATTTTTCATGGGATTTCGATGGGATTTTTATACAACCGCAAAAATTTTTGCGGTCGTATATTGGTATGGTGCTGTCGTCGTCGTTGTCGGCGTCGTTGGCGTTGTCGTTGGTGTTGTCGTTGGCGTTGTCGTTGTCGTTGTCGTCGTCTGTAGACACTTTTGTTTTTGGTCAATAACTTTTGTTCCAGTAAATCAATCCTTATGAAATTTTAACATAATGTTCTTTGGTACAAAAGGAAGGCTTGCAGTAGTTTTGGTCATTGTGACCCCACCCGTTTTTAAAAAAGGGGCCAAAAAAGGGTTAAATTGGGTGTTTTCACATATTTGTCTGTAGAATCTTTATTATTAATTGGATTTTGATGGGGTTTCTTTCAGTGTGCTCCTGAGGAAATTTCCAATCTGTAGTATGCCAATGGATTTCACATAGCATGTACCGTTCCCGAGATAAATGGGGCCCAAAAGGGGCGAATCCAAAAAAAATTATTTTTTAAATTTTTTATCCGATTTTGATGCAGTTTTTTTCAATGGATTGCTTATGAAAAATTAACACAGCACTCTGCTATTAGATTTTTGGTAACTCGATTGCTTACCTAGCTATGAGGGGCCAAACGGGGCCAAATTGCTAATTTGCAGATTTCCTAAAATTTTTATTTTTCATAGGATTTTGATGGGATTTTTTTCTTTAGATTCCTCTTGATATAAGCTTTCAGTAGTACGCCAAAGGATTTGTCGTAGCTCTTACCGATTTTGACCAATAAGGGGTCGAAGGGGCCAAAACTGGAAACTTGCAGATTCCATGAAATTTTTAGTTTTCGACGGATTTCGATGGGATTTTTTTCTTTGGATTCCTCTTGATCTAAGCTTTCAGTAGTATGTCAACAGATTTTGTGTAGGTCTTACTGTTTCCGAGCTACAAGGGGTCAAAGGGGCCTAAAATGCAATTTTTCTAAATATGTAAAATCTTTATTTTTCATCGGATTTTGATGGGATTTTTTTCTTTGGATTCCTTTTGATATAAGCTTTCAGTAGTATGACAACAGATTTGTGTGTAGCTTTTACCGTTTCCGAGCTACAAGGGGTCAAAGGGGCAAAAATTGCAATTTTTCTAAATATG
>MJUU01056186.1:91377-132088 GCA_002080025.1 Modiolus philippinarum
AATTTCCTGGAACTCTCTTAGACCTATTAATTTTTGGAATTCTACCTAGCAACCATACTTTTTTAAAAATATATTGATGAAAACAATAATTATCAATAATGGAATTGCAAAAATATTTGATTCCAATTTTGGTAAATTTCCTGAAACTCTTCAAGGTCTTTTATTTTTAAGGTGGTTGGCCACCTTATTGCGAAGACCGGGTTCCAAAGAATGCACTACAGCTAATGCTTTTTATATAATATACTTCAAACTGCTATGAGCTATGGCTATTTAAGCGATCAAAACAGCAAAATACCCACTAATAACGTAGTTTTTGGTGAAACAATTTCATAGATCTCGTTTATTGCCACATAATTACAAGGACTCTGTTGCAGCGTAATGAACATACCGTCTTTAGATAATTTGTGTAAATCAGCTGTGTGTATTAATTTTTGTTGCAGCCGAATCTTGTTGATATTATCAGTTTATTGCAAATAATCAACTATGCGACAATTGCTTTATGTAATGAATGAATGATATTCTAATGTTTATCTATTTTTGATATCGCTGTATAAGTATATTTATTGTCTTTCCATGCGACGAACACGCTGTTTTGTTTACAAGTGTACACGCATGTGCATAGTTTGGTTTTAATTGTTACTTGTCTTGTAAGTTCCTCCAGCGTTGGAGCACTGCACATGGCAGAATAAAAATATCTTATACACACGCGATTTCTCATTAAAAAATTTAAAAACACACTATAACATAGCACCCGCAACCTTAAAAGCGAACAATGGCTTTATTTACGTAAAGCATAATATATTCGGAACTTTTCTTTAAAGAGCGGGAAAATTTGAACTTTAAGCAGTCATGTAGGATAAATGCCGATGAGTTCCAAAAGATCTAATATGGAGGTTTACTTTCACTTTCTCGATCATTCACAAGGAGAATGTAGCGTAACTAAAAACGCCGCCGTTATGAGTTGAATGGTGGTTATTTATAAGAAGAATATCGTAGAAAGTTCATGTATGTCAGACAGTGACTGGAGATTTGGATATATTTGGAAGTGGTTGGTGAAACCGCTGGCGCTGATCATGCTGATGCCAAGCGATGCTTCAATTTTAAAGGCATCCTTCTTTCTACTAGTTAGCGCTTTCATCATGATTACTTAGAATTCTGTTTCTGGGAGAATAAAGAAATACAACTGTGCATAGTATCTGCAATTCCTTGACCAAAGGAGTTTGGACGCAGATAAAATACCGTGCTGTTTGTCACACTAAGGGGACGACCATTTGAATTTCGGGGAGCAGGGGCTTGGGTGATTTTGTAAATAAATAATTTATCTTGGTGCCAGTGAAAAAGAAATATTTTTATCCTTCTTGTCCTTTAAATAAATAATTCAATTTTGAAGAATAAATTTGTTTTGCAATTGCAAATAAATGATCGGATGTGACATTTGGTGAAAATATATATTAATTTGTTTTAGATTTTCATGAAATAAATAATTTTTTTCTAGGCAATTCGCCCAGACCTCCTGAAATCAAATATTTACCCCCTCCTCAATCAAACTTGAGATTATCAGCATTAAACTTCGTACAGTTAATCCATAATCCACAATGTGATTCTCACTTATTTTTTTACATCAAATAATACTTGAGCTGTAAAAAAGTTTTCCTTTCTAATTGTTCCCAAGTATTGATACTTTAAGTTTTGCCCTGAATTTGAGATCACAATCTTCATGATCGAGGTCAGCTACACATGATATATTCATTGCTGACAAAGCCAACCACCTTTCAGTGCAGACTGCACTTTGATTTGAAATGTTGCCTAGCAACCATGCCAATTTAAATACATTTTGTTGAAAACAGTCATTTTAAATTCCTAAATTGCAAAAATATTTGATTCCAATTTTGGTAAATTCCTGAAACTCTTACAGACCAGTTATTTTTTGGAATACAGAAAGTATATAAACGTTAGTATAGTCCTGATTATAATGATACCTTACTGAGCAGGCGAGACACATGGTTCTGAGGAACCTTTACGAATTTTTGAGCTGTAAGAGTCGAGGGGCAAAAATCGCAATTTGTCAAAAAATGTAAAATCTTGATTTGTCATCGGATTTCAATGAGATTTTTTTCTTAATTCTTTATTCCTTATTCTTCTATTGTGTATCTCTTACTGTTTCTGAGGTAAAAGGGGTCAAAGGGGCCAGAATTGCAATTTTTCAAAATATGCTAAATCTTTATTTTTCGTCTGATTTCAAGGGGATTTTTTTCTTTGGTTTCCCCTTCTTGTAAGCTTTTGGTAGTATGTCAACAGATTTTGTGTTAATCTTACTGTTTCTGAGGTTTAAGGGATTAAAAGGATCTCTAGGCCTACTTTGTGTTCAGCTAATTGCTGTGTCAAGCTCTTTACTGTGTCCACATTAACTTGAAATACACTTTCTCAAATTTCAGTGTTTGAAATGCTGCCGTCATATTATATTGCGCTCAGAGTAGCCCTTTATTTACATCTACATGTGTTCTGTTTTGTGAACAACATGTTTTTCATTTATTAATTTAGGAACAACATGTTTTCATTTATTAATTTAGGAGGCTAGTAGAATTGAACAACATGTTTTCATTTATTAATTTAGGAGGCTAGTAGAATTAGACAAGAGGCCAAAGAAACAAAAGACAGAGCTACATATCTTAAAGATGAAGCTGACAGATTAGCTTTGGATGTTTCTGATGTTGAAAGGGAGATTGCAGATCGGGAAAAACAAGCTGATGATGATTCAGCACTCTCAAATGATGTAATTATTCAAATCTTTTAGTTATACATGACAATAAAAAAAAAAGGTGAAACTCTTATATTGATATTACAAATTTCATTATAGAACTAAGCATATTAGATATTAAGATATTTGAGTTGAAGCTGGTATTTTGAACGAAATATGTTTCCTGATGCTTTACATGTACAGTTAAACCTGTCTTGAGAGACCTCTGCTATGAGAGACCGACCTCTTTTGGAAGACCACCACACTTTGTCTACTCTGTGTAAAATTCATATGAAATAAACCTCTTTTGAAAGACCAACTGTCTTGAAAGACCACTTTCTGATGGCAGAAGGGTTGGTCTCTCAAGACAGGTTTCACTGTATATTGAGACCTGCAACTGTTAAAGAGTGTTTTGCATATGTATTCTAACATGTCTGCCACAGTTTACAAGTATATTTTTATGCTGAAAACTTTTAAAAAATATCAGGCATATTAGTTTAAGATAAATTTTGCTTTGCTGAACTGAATGTTGAATGCTTTTACTAAATAATTGTTCAATTGAGATTACAATAATTTTGAATTTTCACAGGCTCTGAAGAAAGCCAGCCAAGCTCAGAATACTGCTAATGGTGTATCATCTAAAGTTAATGCTGCATTGAGCGAAATCAGAAATATTTCTAATTTATTAAGTAAGTAGTGCTTGCTGTTTAAGTTTAAAAGATGTATGTAATTAAAGTTTCTAAAATTTTTATGTCAGTTAATACACATAATCCTTTATGTACAGGTAGTTAACGATAATGAACAACAAAACATGTTCCAGATGATCTAATTTAAGTATCCATGAATTAACAAATATTGCAATATACCGTATAGCGGGTAATTTTCGCGGGGTTTTAATTTTCGTGGATAGACCTAAATTGCGAATATTTTATGTATTCTTAGGATTATATATATAGGATCTTTGATAATCCGTGAATATTCAAAGCACTAAAATTTTTGGCATACATTTTCCATTCAAAACCACGAAATTTTTGACCCTCGAAAATAACCTGCTATATGGTAGTATTAAATTGAAAAATTTTTCTCTGGAATTGTAATGCCTAGATCATTACTATAGTATATGGTAGAAATGGTTTCTTTCACTGGTAACTAATTTTTTCATTGTATTCAAGGTTATAATTGCTGATGACACTAATACTGTGTACTGCAAAATTTAATTTAGAGGAAACATTATACATGAATGATATTAAATCTTGAATATTTTAGCCCATGAAAATAAATGAAGCAATCTTGAAGTAATTGCTAAACTTTTGACCCTGAAAATAACCACGCTTATAAAATTTTATATTTGCATTGATATATATCTTGATGGGTACATGCCATTCTGTCACTTGTCAGTTGAGTAAGTTGTGTTTATTTTAATGAAAGCCTCTTTCACATCCCAATAAATGTAATGCATACATTCAATATTAGTTTTAACCCAGGCACACATGCAGTTGGAGTTAACATATGTGTTATGGTCTCATGTTCATTTACTCCATATCCTTTCGTAAAATACACAAAGTCTCAGCATTTTATTATTTTTTACATGATGCAATGCTCAACAGACAGTGAAATTCTTTATCGAGTGGATAAATGTCAGTCCATTCCTCTATCCACACACTTTTTATAAGCCTAAGTTCTTTTAAACCACTTAGGATAGTAGACCTAGGTTAAGGGAGATAACTCTTTAAATTAGTGAGACGTTTGAAACAGTCAGTTTCATTGACGCTTTCTAAGCATTTACGTGAAAAATAATGAAAATCATCTGTGTTGCTTAGAAGCTTACAATACAGTTATGAAAATTATTAAAACAAACATATAGGTGATTTTTAAGAGTTATGTCCCTTCACCTAGGTCTACCTCCTTAAAAGATTTTGATGAAAGTATACCCAAAGGAAGGACCCTACATGTAGAAATGAATGTAAGACCAACACCACAAAGGGGAAATAATCAGGACATATTCTTTTGTGGTTTTGCAACAACAGTTACCTCATGTTGAATTCAGTTTTATTTCTCACCGAGTGTAACACCTAGATTTATTTGAGCAAGTGTTTTTCAAGCATTTTATTTATAAATTGTAGGTCAGTTAGCCAGTGTAGATACTGACAAGCTGGATCAATTGGAGAGAGAACTAGATGAAGCTGAGAAACGTCTAAGAGAAAGTGACTTGGATAGACAATTTACAGAATTAGAGAATGCTAATAATGAAATCATAGATCTAGTTATTAAGAGTAAACGAGAATATGAAGATTTGAAGAAAGATGTAGCAAATATAGAACAAATTAAGAACTCTCTTCCAGATGGATGCTTTAAAAATATAGAAATTGAGACGGCACCAGGACAATAGTTTATAAATTCTGTATTAGTCTTTCATTAAATAACACAGAGATTTTCATTTGCTGGACATTTCAATATGTACACTGTAGAACAGTCTTGTACGAAGTGATATGTTAACATTTCTAATTTGAGATCTGAACACTAGTTATGACATAGCAAAAAAAATCTAATTTTCATTTAATAGTAAAAAATGCATAATGAAATAGAAATCCAGTTTAAACTTTCAGAATTATGTTGTTCATAATATTTTTAAAATTCATGCAAAATAGTAAAAATACATGTAGGTGTTTCATGTAGATAAGATATCTTGCTGTGTCTCTGTGTAGTACTCTGCAGTTTTAGAAACTGTTTTGAATGATCTGATGTCACTCTTTTTGTTATATCATCATATTTATACTTTCTAGTCATTTTGTGTATGTTTTGTTCATCTTCATATTAGTTAGATTATGAATCAACCAATCAAAAATTATCTGACAAATCAACTTCTGTTACTTCTGTCTTGATTGGTTAGAATTTTTTCAGTTTGTAAAGAAACTTTTCATTGGATGGTTGTTTTAACTTATCTACACAAGTTGTTTTGTTGTTATAATTGTTACAATCAGGGCCAGTGTAATTTCTTCATAACAAAATGTACATGATTTTACCACCAGTTTAATTCTAAAAATGTATTTAATTTCATTTTATACACTAAATAGGCAAGTATCAGATAAGTGTCATATTATCAATCAGTATTCCATCGACTAATACATTATAAAGTATGAAACCAATTTATAAATCAAAGAAAAATATCTTTACTTGCATTTTTGGAAAATATCTTTTTCATTAATAAATGATTCAGGTATTTTCTGAAAATAGCATAAGTACTATTCTTAGCAAAAATATACATAAATGTAAAAGTAAGGTTGTTTTGTCAAACTTTTTTCATTTAGAAGCTCATATACTGTATTAATTGCTTTATAATTTACTCATGATTGATAATGCTATACATTTATTCAGTGAGACGGTATTTTACTTCAAAGCATGATCAAATGAAACATTATGATTTACCAAGAAAGAGTGCAATCAGTGTATAACCCGGTATGTAATTTTAGAGAAATGTACTTTTTCTCGGTTTTCAGTTTCTCAGGTTGTTCAATACATTGTTACTTATTTGACAATTCCTCAGGTTGTAACATGATACTTGGAAAGCCTCAAGATTTGACAATTTTCCAGATTGTTGAATGTCATTAGGAAGTTTTCCTGATTTGACATTACAGAAATATGGTGCTATTGCTCAGTGTGATATTAAAAGTCAAAAAGAAAATAATGTAATTGATTTAAAAATTAAAATCTGATTGGCTAACAACAGTTTAACTACTAATATTCAAATTATGAATTATTGAGTTTATGTTAATTAAAATGATGTGGTTCTTTTTTTATAACACAATAATCAAATATTAAAATTACAAGGAATTTTTTAAAAAGGGTGTAATGAGGTTATATAGATAATAGTGTTGCACACAGCTCTATATAATATGAATGATAATGTGTAATGAGGTTATATTTCTGTAACCTGCTTTGGAACAGTTTATACTATTCAAAGTTGACTGTGCCAAAACTGGTATAAAATTGAAATATTTAAAATAAAACTAAGGTTGTCCTTTTTTAAAAAACATTTTTTAAAGGAAAAATCATTTCTGCTTACTGGCTTACTGTGTTTGCTTGGATATAAACAATTGCAAAAATGGATTGTAGGAATTTTTGAGAATTTTTTTTATAATAAAAATAAAACTTTACATCAGTTTAAATAGGATTTTAACTAAGAATAAGATAATTTTACCAGTGAATGTTTTCCTCCTTGGAGTAAAACTCATAACATTTGTAAAATTTTCAGCATGTCAATGCAAAGTTAATTTATTGGTTCTCAGGGCCCTCTCTTATCAAATCTGAGGCTTGGAAAAAGCACCTCATTGACCCTTTTCATTGGCATTTCAATAAAAATTAAAAAGGCACCCCCTCTTTAAGTCATCCCCCTCACTACAGTTTAGTGGTTTATACAAAGTAAAAAGCTACCTTGTCTATTTTTTGCAAACAAGAAGATAAAACCTCCCTCTCTCATAATTGCGGATTATTATGCATTTTACAGATCCAAAATCGGACAAGTATGTAAAAAGTTATTTAGAAAATAAAATTCTGCCCCATTGCTATACAATGCAATCTATTCCTGAAATACAATTTTGCCAACCAAAAAATTAATTTTGTGACGTCACTGATTGGATTCGCAAACAAGCCTATACAATGGACTTTAGCAAGTTCATTTTCTTTCGTCAAACCAGAACAAATTCAAAGGATGAGTGGCAATAAGACCCATATTTGGCCCAAAAAAATCAAGTTGTTTAAAATAGTGTGATATTTATGGGAAATATTAACTATTACATCTGGCTACAAAGAAAACATATAATAATACGAATTCCTTTCATTTTGACGTTATTGTGACATCACCAGGAGCCGTCTTTTTGAAAGAAAATCAGAAAATCTGCAATTTTGAATGTTCTCAAAGCAAATTTTCTTTAAGTTAACATGGGGCACATGCAATCAACAACTTCAAACTTTCAGAAATGATGTATTTCACCATTTTACACATTTTGACTAAATATGAAGTTGTTATTCAGATGTGCCCATATTTTTCAAAGCACAAAAATGTGCAAAACACAGCAAATATCTATGAAATTCTGACTATTTCCAAAAATAATAGCTTTTGAGTTAACTGATTATCATGAGAATCAAACTGATATGGAAAAAAGCTTTATCATTTTCATAAAGCCCTATATTTGTTCAATGTTTCAGGAACATAAGACATCTGTTTGTATAGTTTTAGTTTCATGGTAAATCTTGGGCCAAAAATGGGTCTTACTGCCACTCATCCTTTGTTATCACACAAATTTTACAATTTTTTAAGACCTGTATTGATTTTTTACCACAGTTCAATTTAAATGAGCTTTTAATTTCTCAAGGATTTCATATATAAACAAATGTGGCTTTTTACAAAGAAATCATTTTATGATGCTTAAATTCAACTCATTTTGTACTTTGTGTATATATAACAAAATGTATGTGCCAAATATATTCAAAACTTACATTTAGTAGCTATATGTAGATATTTTCTGTAGCTAAACCTTTCATTAAATTATTTCATGTTTTTATATTACATTGTTTTTTTTTTTAATCATACATGAAGATGTAATGTTTTAGTTGTGTGCCATGTGTGTATAATAGGAATGTGTAGAGCTGATTTACTCTGTACAGATTAAGGCAGTTATGAAAAAAATCACATTTAAAAAAAAACAATTCTGAAATTGTATCTACCATACCTGGGAAATTTTTGGCATGTGTTAGATTTTTGCTATGGTAGGGGTAGACAATCGGGCATGAAATTTAGTCTTAGTGTAAATTTATTATTCCAATACATTGGATAATGTGAATTACAAACAAAGTAAATATTTTACTGTCCTCTTTTACACAGAATTCGAATGTGAAAATAATCCATGATATATAGTATTTTAAAAAAAATTACTATCCTTTTGATTTTATATGTAAAAAAAGTAAAGGATTTGGCATGATAGATTTTTTTTGAAATTTTGTATTTTTTCTCACATTAGGAATAAATTTCTTGTCTTTGTGGTTTCAAACAATAAAGCAACAAAAAAAAAAATCAGAGTAAATCCATGACACACATTCATTTAAAATTTGTATTGTCATTTATGTGTTACCATGGCGATTGTCATGGTAGAACGAATTTCCCACCTACTTACCATGTACTTATTGTGTTGGCCAAATATTTGTATTCCTTATAGTCCCATTTGTATAAAAATACAGCTGCTGCTGATGTACAATTTGATATTAATAAAAAAAAAATTCTTAAAACACCATACTTTTGTACCCTTTATTATGCCCATTGGTGAAAAGTGGTTGGTTGGGTGCCACATATTATTTTTCATTCAAGTGGCTGTATATCCATCTATCAATACATCTATGCATGAGGATACCATACATCTTGGAATCTGGAACCTACTGAAAGTGGTTTGGGCCAAACTAAACATGAATGATAGGTACATGTGTTTGTTGTTACCTTAGTGAAGATCAGTCTGCCAACTTGAAGATCAGTCTGCCAACGTGGCCGAAATGAATTTTGCGTTAACTCTTTGAGTAATGGATACAAAGATATTAGCACTGAATGGATTTAAACCAAACAATCATGAGGTGCTCACTAATTGTTACTTTGGAGCAGATCCACCATCTAATGTTGCTACCAGCAGGAAACTTAGTTTCACATTTTACTGTATGGAAAATGAATTTTAAGATATTCTTCTTGAAAACTCCTGAACGGATTTTAACATTGCATGAATGTTACCTAAGAGGTCTGACCCAGTTTTTGTCTCGCCCTTGACTAAAGGCATGGAAAGCGAGACATATGCATACAAAGTAAGACGGCAGCATGAACTTTCATGTTAAGTTTTTGTGATTGGGTCTTTTTCTTGGTAACTACATGTATAAGTGGTAGGTCAATGATATTTGGTATATAAGTTGGTCTTGAATAGAACATGATAGTTTGCTATATGGTTGGTCTTTGACCTCAAATTCATGGTCTAGTGATCATGAGCATGTTTAGTTTTTTGATGAGGTCATTTCCTCAGTAACTTTAAGTGGTAGGTTAATGATATTTGGTGTATTGGTTGGTCTTGGGTAGTACATGACATTCTGCTATATGGCTTTTGTCTGTGACCTCAATTTCACAGTCTAGTGAGCATGTTAAGTTTCCCAGTATCTATTTGTGGTAGGTCATGATCAGTGATATACGGTATGTGGGTTTGTCCTGGACAGTACATGATAGTCTGCCTGCCATAAGACTTAGGTCTTTGACCTCAATTTCATGTTCCATTGACATGTTAACTTTCCCAGTATCTAAGGTCAATGATACTTGGTAAGTGGGTTTATGATATTGGAAGATACATTCAGAGATCTCTGAAACTACTTGACCAATAGGGAAAAAACTTGGCCACATCAGTCCTTTGGTTATTCCCTGTAAAAATAGTGTTTTCAGGTTTGTACTTTATCCAGGATAGCTGCCAGAGGGGAACTTATTTTAAGATTGGATCCTACGGGAAAACACATTCTGAGATCTTCTCTGAAACTACTTTGCAAAATGGAACCAAACTTAAATATACAATAGTCCTTGGGTGGTCCAATGTAAAAAAAAGTTTTTTTTAAGGATTGCATTTGATCCAAGATGACCGCTGTCAGGGAACATACTTTAACATTGGACCCTATGGGATTTCTCTGAAACTACTGGGTCAATTGGTACCAAATTTGGCCACAATTGTTGTTAGATATATAGTCTCTTCAAATTAGGTATCCAGAAGGTTCATACCTTATCCTATATGGCGGTCAGCAGGGAACATAGTGAAACATACGACTCTAAGGAAAACACATTCAAAGATTTCAGAAACTATCAGTTTAATAGAGCCAAATTTAGTCAAAATGTTCTTAGGTGCCTTACAAAAGAGGTATCCAGCATTTATGTACCTCGTCCAAGATGGCCACCAGGGAGAACATAGTTTAACTAGGATGGCTGCCAGTGGGGAACATAGTTCACATTGGACCCTTGGAAAATGCCATCTATACCTGTGAAACTGCAATTTATGCCAAACATGGCCCGGGTGAGCTCTTTAGAGCCTCTTGTTTTCTGTGTAAGAGCATTGTTTTTACCACTAGAATGAGAACCATGCCTTTGCAGGTGCATTGTTACTTCTAGAGGGTATCACATCCAAGTTGCCTAGCACCTGTAAAGTAAGGAACTAAGTTTGAACAATTGTAGTAGGTTTATGGGTAAAGTAGGAGATTATCAGCAGCAGTAATGGACTAATGCTGCATTTGTATTTGGATTTGATCTCAGTTTCACAAGGTGTAACCCTGTTGGAAAAACATGTCTGATCTGAGTACAGATCATAAATAAGAAATGGCCGCCACCATGGATTTTTATCCCCTTGTTGTAAACTGCAACATCTCGTAAGCAATCCTAGATCAAACAGATATTTTTTTTTCCTACAAGGTGACATGAAAGTCCTCTCCAACATAGATAATATAAGTAATCATAGTCTGCCATTACTGGTCTTAGTTTTAAATTGTCCCTATGAGAAATAATGTATGCTGAGACCTGATTTGAAATCCAATTCATAAAACTTAACAACAGTAAAACCATTTCAGATTCCAGTCATAAAATCATTATTATTCATGCATGTATTGTATATATATTTTAAATTTAGCGCATGATGTATACATTTCCATTAGCAATACCCAGTACTTCAGCAGTTATGATGGAAAACAATAAAAGGGGAGAAACCAAGACCACAAATTCCATTGTGCAGTTTTCTGTGACTCTTTTTGAAGATGGCTTGAGATATTGACTTCATATTTAGTATATTAGTTTGCCTTAATTACTTGCAGTTCAAGATTCAGTTTGTCATAATTTAAAAAATTTTGTAAGTCTTTCAATACCTGTAGGTGGCATTGGTATCTTTTTGACAGATTTATTTCAAGGTACTTTAATGCACTTTTACATACAGGAAAAAATCTTAGATTGCCAATACTTTTGGCTACATAATGTGCATAGGATGTATTCTCCTGAGGGGTCAAATTCCTAATGCATCAAGTTTTTTCCAGAAACCCTGAAAAAATTCATTTTGTAGAGAAAACCATATGTCTGTGTACTTTTTTTTGGTACTATCCTCATAAAAAACCTATTTTTGTAATTTTGTGGAAATTTCGTCAATTTGGCCTATTTTAAGGCCATTTTAGGTAATTTCTACCATCAAGTTTTCTGTCAAAGTTTCTAGATTGTTTGATCTTGTGAATCTGATGAAATATAACTAATAAAAAGGATAGGTCAGTGATGATATAAGAATGTTTTGTAAGAAAATGTTGCATTTTTTGGTTGAATTCAAGACATTGTAAAATCTGTAAAAATCAAGATTTTTCAAATTTTCCATCTACTAAACAGTCAAAACTCACCATTTTTTTATTTAAATAGTTGGACAATTATATATCTGTTAGAACTTGGAAAAGAAATCATAAGAATTAGATTCATATTTTTCTTGAAAAATGACTTTTATTACCCCTACCCCGAAATAGGCTAAATTCTGAGCTAGAACATATTGTCAAATCAGGTTAATTTTTTTTTCATTTTTCGAAAATTATTTGTCATAGGTATACATAATTTTTTTTTAACAATTTGGGAGTTTTATTATATAAGATCAATCAATAAAAAGATTTCACTTAAAAATTATTCATATATGAGATTTCGAGACTAAAACCTCAGGAGAATAAATCCTTAAATAAAATCTAACTTGCAGTCAAAAGTCAAAAGTCAAAAAGCTTTATTTAAAGTCGATAACATTAAAAACAGTACAACATAAGCTCCAAGGAGCTTTTCAAATTGACTTAAACAATAACAGACATAATTTAAAACACACATGCAACACATGTTTATATACATTGTACATTCTACACAGTTAAGACATAATATTAATTATAGTTAAACAGAATCATATTAGACAAAGCACAATTAAAATACAGCACTAGGAAAACAGATACTATACAATACAAGCACAGACACAAAGTTAAAATACACATGTACACAAAAAGCACATTATGCGAAGCAACATCAACAAGCAGCAACATAAAAAGCAACATTATTTGAAGCATAAAAACTAGTACTGATAAAAAAATTTAAGCAAATACATCAATAATACAAAACAACAGGAGTAGAATACCGAAGGAACAAAGCACAAGATTACACAAATCAAAGTGCAGAGACAAGGCAAAAGCAAGAACACCAGAAGACGGAAGACCAAACATGCCCACAAAACTCACGAACATTACATACACAACACAAAAAAGTAAAGCACTAACAGTGTGAACTCTCAAAAAAACAGAGTTACATCAGGTGCTCCGGAAGGGTAAGCATGTCCTGCTCTGTATACAGCACCCGTCACACGGTCAGTGAGGCAAATGTTTTGAAGGATCTGTTAGGTTACTGATTGGTTATTGTCATTTTCTAACCCTGAGACAAAACCAATTGAAAACCATGGTACATGTAACTTCTCTGACCCTCCAATAGTACCAAGGTGAAATTTTGAAAAGTTTTGTAATCACTTTAGTAACTAGTCAAACATGGACAGGGACAAATCGGTACCACAAACATCACTGACGAAGACAAAACTAAAATTTAACAAGACAACACAAAAAACTAAAGCACTGACAATGTGAACTCCCATAAAAACCGAGAACGACATCAGGTGGTCCGGAAGGGTAAGCTAGTCCTGCTCTGTATACAGCACCCATCACACTGTCAGTGGGTCAACCCAGCGTAAAGTCAAATCCGGGAAGACGCGAATCTAGCTGAAAATGTCAGTTTTCATTTGTGACACTAACATTTCATATCTATCTATGATGCCGTGGTGACGGCCATAGAATTTCTGAAGGGACGAAAGTAACAACGGCTGAACATATCCCTGACTCAGCAGTTTTTGTGACAATGCTTTTGCTCTTTCCACAAAGTCAATGTATGTACTGCACGCTCTACAGTAACGAATTAATTGTGAAATATATACTCCATATGCTGGGGATGTAGGTATATTGCTGCAGAGAAAGGGAAAGTTCACAGTTGGAAAGTCAAAATCATCACATTTGTCATATAATCTAGATTTCAGACATCCATGCTCGTCAATGTATAACAAAAGGTCAAGGTATGAAGCAGAATTGGGTGTATCGGTTGTCTCTTTAATTTCAAGTTCACTGGGGTAGTTGCGATGTAAATATTCTTTAAATCTTGGGTTATTAAGAGAAAGTATATCGTCTATTTATCTGAAGCTGAAATTAAAAGTCTGGGCAAGTTGTTTTTGTTTCTGTTGTATCAGCCCAAACTAAAAGCAATTTAAACACATGCACTACATTTACAGTAATAATGTAGACCTGATTTCAAATATCTATGTAATTAAAACAAACTAGTTTATGTCATCATATTTTAAGGTGTTCTCCAGAGAGTGGAGGAATTTATCAGACAAAGAAGAAGGTCGGAAATCCAGCTCCGCATTTTAGCAATTTCCGACATCGACTTGACCAACCGGTTCTGAAATCTGAGAATATTTAGCAGACGGAAAGCTGTGATGGGAAGAATAGTTTTAGCTGATGAAGCAGTTCAAGGATATATTTCACAGTTGTTCAATACGGGACAGTGGCAGCTTGGTCTTATAATAGGACAGGTTTCATTTGATTTCGAATTCATTTGTAAAAAAGGGACACAAGTGTCCCTTCCGGGCTTCCCTGTCAGTGTCTTTTTTTTAAAATTCAATTCATTAATTGTTCGTATACGTTTATTTAAAACTGCACAACCCTATTTAAGAAATGTCATACACTCTATTAAAATCATTCAAACCTCAAATAATGACACAGGGTTGACTGACAGGACAGAACCGTAGTAACAGCTGTTCTCTCAGGCTTGCCAACACAGGCACTTGTTTCTTAAAAAAATCTACCCTCTCTTTCTCTTGGAAGAAGAGAGAGAGGTGTAACATTAAATAGTGTCAGACTTTACAATTGTTATATATGATAAAGTTCGAGAACGGAATAAAACGCATGGTGATCATGAAGTATTGTCCTCTTGGATTTTCCAATGAAATAAAACATAAATTAGATCACTATGGTATCAGTGGAAAAACAAACAGATGGATACAGAGCTTCTTAACTGACCGAACACAAGCAGTTGTCGTCGACGGAGAAAAATCCACCTACATCAACGTAGACTCTGGTGTGCCCAAGGGCTCAGTACTTGGACCATCACTGTTCCTGTTTTACATAAATGACATGCCGGCTGGCCTCAAATCAACAGTCAGACTATTTGCCCTCGACAACATATAGCCTACATGACAATAACATCAACAGCTGATGCCTTAGATCTTCAATCAGACCTCAACAAGCTAGGTATATGGGAAAGAAAATGGAAAATGGAGTTTCATCCAGATAAATGTAATGTCCTAACAAAGAGCAAAAACCAAACCCTATCAAGTTCCACTATCAACTACATGGGCATACTCTTAAATCAGTGGATAATGCTTAATATCTTGGCTGTCTCATAACATCTGACTTTCGCTGAAAGAACCACATCAACAACATCTGTGTGACTCTTGGTTTCCTACGAAGAAACCTAAACATTGGATCAACTACCACTAAACAAAATGCATACAACTCACTAGTTAGACCTATAGTTGAGTATGCATCAACAGTATGGGATTCATATACCCAAAAGGATATTAACACCATAGAGATGGTCCAAAGGAGTGGAGCCAGATACGTCTGTAACAAGCATGGCAATAGATCAAGCATAAATGATATGCTAGAACATCTAAAATGGAAGAGCCTAGAACAATGTAGAAAAGAATCTAGATTAGTCATGCTGTACAAAATCAATAGCAATGAGGTAGTTATACAAATGTATCAGCAGAAAACAGACTAATACCACCAGCCCGTCTAACAAGGAACATGCACCAACTATCGTTCCAAATACCAAATACCAACTGTGACTACCGGAAATTTTCCTTCTTTCCCAGAACCATCAGGGATTGGAATGCATTACCTCGAGACATAGTATCAGCGCCATCGATAACCACTTTCAAGTCGAGAGTGGTTACGCTGGAGGCAACTGTATAAGATGCAAACAAGTGTACATAGTTTTAATTGTAGATACTGCTGTCTTATGACAGTATTTTAAAAATATTGCGCTCGCACTAGACATGACAGTACAATCAAATTGTTGACGGTGGTCATTAAGAGGCAGAAGCAGAAGAATATATAACTAGAAGGACACTTTTTCACAGGACACTATTTTGGCTTACAGAGGGTGGATTTTTTTAATGAAACAAGTGCCTGTGTTTGCCAACTTTTGTCTTTGAAAATATGTGAGATTTTATTCCACACATTCCTCTTTTTGTAAGCAACTTCCGATCAGGTTTTTGCAAGACTGTGTTGTTGATTTTGAAGTTATTCCCCCCCTTTGCTCCTTACACCTACAACCAACTTGTCAGTCAAATCAAAGATATATTAATAAAATTGACTGAGGGTTCGAAATTACCTCATGTTAGATTTTTCTGAGTAGTTTTTAACCCATCAAAATTGAGTTTTGTCAGGTATTCCGAATATGCTGAAAAAAAATGAAAATGTAGATTTCCCTTCGTTCTGTCTTTGTTGTGAAACCGTCTTAGAAGGGAGAGAACTGCTACAAAAAGAGCTAAATTAAAGTCTACAAAAATGGGGAATGTGTCGTGCAAAATGTGTGAGAGGTCGGATTATTGCTTGCTATATTATGATATAGTGTGAATAATATTGGGGTATCCTCGGATGCCCAAATTGCGCCCCCCCCCACCCCCACCCCAAGGAAAATGACATCATGGTATTCTAAGGTGCAACTATTTGATATCGAAATGTACTTGTATATGAATCGGTTCAACTGACATTTAACTATAATTAACAGTAAAAATTTAAAATATTACAAACCAACTGCAAACTTCACAAACGATTTTATTTAGCTAGTGCACGCTGTTCTACAAAAAGACATGGCGTTCTAACTGCGCCCCCTATAAACAGTGACCATGTGACTTTGGCCTATTTACAAAATACATAAATACGGAAGTTGCATATTAAACAGTAGATTTAGTTATGCTTTACACATGTTTCAAGAAGTTATATAACCTCTCATCAGCAGCATTAAAATAAAAAAAAGACAAATCAGTTTAGGTCATGGGATGTAAATAAACCACAAGTAAACTTCCAGTCACTTTGGAAGACGGATTAATTTGGGGCAAAATCTGCATTTTTCACAAGGCATATTTTTTTAAGTAAGAAAATATGCACTTTTAGATTGAAAACTAAACCTTTTCATGTTTATACCTGTTTAATTCTCATCTCTATGTGTCTTTTTTTGTCTTGGTTGACAATTATCTAATACAGTAGTGCCTCCATTATAAGGTCCCTCCCTAATAAGACCGCCTCCTTTATGTGGCCACATTTCTCATGCATTAATCACTTGTAATGCATTTTGACCTCCCAATAAAGACTGCTTCCCTGATCCAACCAAAGACCACCCTTTTCATGTTTAAAATGAATGTACTGCCTCCCAATAAAGACCACTTTTACTAATACATGTACTATTTTTCATGATCAGTGAAATTTTCTCTTTCCTTAAAAAGTATATCAATATTTAATGAAAAGTAATATGATGCATAAGTAAATCATGTTATTGTGAGAGATAAAATTAGTGAAAATTAAGAAGTGTTATTTCATATTTTTGGGTTTTTTTTTATCGAAAAAAACAACAAAAAACAATCAAGCCATACATGAATTGACAAGCCCAATAGTGATTATTAGTGCAATTGTCATTTTACATTTTGTAAAAGTTATGTTTATCAACACCTATAATTACCCCAGGAGTAATTAGATGTGTCAGAAATCCAAGGAAACATTTGATTAAAAAGTAAAAAAAAAATAGTATATATAACCAGTAGAAAGTTCTTTCCTTGTCATAATTTAAAAAAAACATGAAAAGTTAACAGAATTTAAACTATGATACTGTCATTGCAACCATAAATGCTTATAATAATTGATTTAAAATCCATCCTTAGTTTGATACCTCCCAAATCAGACCGCCTCCATTATAAGACCACATTCTGTTTGCAGCGGAAGTGGTCTTATAATGGAGGCACTACTGTATAGAGCTCTAAGAAACCAAAAGTGATGACTTAACTGGAAGAAATAAAACATGACCGCCATACTATATTGTCATTATAAAATGGGCCTCAGCTGTTTTTGCAAATATTTTATCTTGAGCATTAGCGAGGGTTAAAATATGCAAAAACAACGAAAGCCCATGTTATAATGACAAAATAGTATTTGGCGGGTATGATTTATTTCGATTCTAATATGGAAATTTCACCTATTTTATATCCGAAGTGAGCAGCGACTATCTAATGGTTCAAGATTGTAGTCATGGAGTTAGTAGTCTACCTGTATTGGGTTTTATTCGTATGATTTTATACTATAGGGAAATGGGACAGATAAAGGGGAGGTTTGGGTACCCATAAACCGGTTTAACCCTACCATGGGCTTTTGCTAGTGCTGGTACCAAGTCCGGCTGTTCCGAGTTCCTATAGTTGTCTAAGTTTGTCTTTTGTCTTGTACTAGTACATGTTTTTCTTGTGTAGTTCGCTTGCAAATTGTTGCATGTAATTATAATTTTCAGCCATTGTAGGTGTTTCCTGTTATCCATTTTTTAACATTCCGTAACATTTTGATTTTGATAAACAAATTTGCTGACAAAAAGCTTTCCACAAATACAATAAAAACTTACTTTTGTTTGATTTAATTGCTATTTTAACTGTAGAAAATGCCTCAAGTCATCTTAATCTACATTCAAACTTTCAAACCAACGTTGCTTACGAACCGGACATTATGATTTTATTTGTGACGTCACAAGTGGGAAAATTAAAGTTTGTCCCAAACATTGCCCTTTCAAGTAGAAAAAAATTCCATAATGAATTTCGGAAACAAATTTAATTAAAAAAATGTTAGTGGATGGTAGATTTTGACAGTTAAAATGAAAAATAGAATCAAAATATTCAACAGAAACTATGCATCTTTTGCGCATGTGCTAAGAGTGTTATATTGGTATTATAACATGACTCTATTTACAAAGCTAATACAGGAAGCCATATTAGAATGCTATGTAAATAAGGAAGAGGGATGCAGTAAGGACAGGGGCGTAGTTAGGACCTCCAACGATATGTGCTATAATCAAAGTTGGGTCAGTGATAAGCTCCCTTTGCTCCCTTATTTTAGAAAGTCTTTAAATTTTCTTTTTGAAGATGAAAGTACTTTGCCAAAAGCAATAAAACAATAAGTAGTTAGAGTTTCAATCTATTCAATCACATGAATCATTTTGATGATCACCCATTCTAATATGTCTGCTGGTATAAAAATAGTACCTGCAGAAGAAATCAAAAGCCTGAAACCATAAATAAGATGTGTGTGCCACTGCTCACTTGTGATAACCATTCTCAGTAATTTATCACATCTTTCAGCATTTAAAACATGTAATTATCTCCACAAGTTTGAAAATACATTCCAGAATATGGCATTGCCCTACAAAAACATGTAACAAAATGTATAATTAAATACCATTACATAATATCTAGACAAAAAATTACTCTGGAAATCATACATGTTCAAAGCATTGGTTTTGATTTGTTCAGTGAGTATTACATGTATATGATATTAAACAACCTCTTAAGACTGCAGTACTGATCATGCCGATAAAATTGTAAATTTACTGTTAGGAATTTCCACAAATCACAAATCATTTTTGTAAATTAGCAATAAAGTTCTTTAATTATCATCATCTAATCATACTTATCACATCTATTTATAGATTACCAGACAAAAAGATTATGCAGTACGTTTGATATGTTCCCCAGAACCAGTAGAAGATGAAGCTAGTGAAGATGATGAAGAGCCTAAGGAAGCCAGGAAACCACAGAAACCAGACAGTCTGACAGATGCTGATGAAAAATGGATTGCTACACATGCTAGACAGGTTTGAAAATAGTCAAATGAATTTCTAGTTCAGAAGTTTTTTCTACCAGTAATTTTGGTTAAAAATTAAGTTAAATGGAAAAAAAATAAATTACCATAAAAGATTAGGCACTTGTTCATGTTGTTCAAGTAGTTTTAAAATGTGGCATAAAATGAAAGGATGTCTCATGATGTTATACAGAATGTACTGCAAAAGTAAATGGCTGTTTTGGTCAAAATTTTAATAAATTTCCTAGTTGCACCTCAAGATTTACTTTGATGGTTATTTGAAAGTTGAGATATCAAATCAAGAAAAAATACAAAATGTAGAACCCATGATGTCACAATAGGTACAGATCTGATGTCAAGAAAAAGCTACTTTTTAGTGTTTTCATAGAAATAGTCAAATACAACTAATTTGGCATATTTCTAATGGTTTTCCTATTTGTAAATATAGAGCGCATTAAACAACCAATAAGAAAATTTAGCAACTTCTTCGTACAAATGAATTAAACCTCTCATATGAATATTACTGTGGTTCTTGCATGCGCTCTATGCTGTCTATTAAGAAAAAGTAGTTAAAATAAGTCAAATGTGTCATATTTGAAAAATCTTACTGTTTACTGTAAACACATACCTAGAGTACATTTAAGTTAAAAAAAATTGTGAATTCAAACAAATTCATTTTTAGGCCAAATAAGGCCATAACTGCATCTTTTCCTTTGTGTCACAGAAGTATGTTAGAAAATAAGAGGTTGCCAATCAATAAAATAATGCTTTTATTTTTATATAATCTTGCTCATGTTGCTGAAATGTTGAAATCTTAGGAAGGACCATCTGTAATACTAATGCATAAATCACTGACCAATCATAAATTTTTATTATCAAACATACCCTGAGGACTACCAGTTTTAAGCATTAGATATGACTTAATTTTTCATTCCATGGTAATGCATTTTAAATTAACTTATAAAGAATTTAAGGGATATGGAGTAGATTTACATGGGACAAAATTCCCTGCAAATACATGGTAACATTAAGCAAATAGCACAACACTTTAATTGTTATTCTCTCTCTTGATTTCACCAATCATCTTGATTAGGGCCTTCAATCATGAGCAACTACTCATATATGTACCTTATTGTAAGTTCAAGATTGCCCTTAGCACAGACTTGAGCGTTATTCGATTGCTAGATGTAGAACAATTGTATGCTACTTTTGGCCATGGAGGCTGGATCATCAACAAACATAAAAATATCAGGTAAAGTACTTGTACAGAGACTGTCATCTGTTGACTGTCAAAAGGACTAAAAGACAATACAACACATAAACAACCTCAGGGCGCTCATCAAGTTGACTAGGAAAATAAAAATCAGGATATTTTATATATGTATTAAATATATAGAATGTTAGAATAATAGTTTGATTTTTGTGCTGCTTAGGCAGCATTATACTATTGCATTGTCTCCAGACGAAATAAACAGCCAGATGTACCTCACAAATACGCATAACATAGTTCATATCTGGGGGTCAGGAATTAAAGATAGCGAGAGACTGCTGCACACATCCTAGTTATTAGTTCGCCTCAACGAAGTTGAGGGGGACTATTGGAGTACCCCTGGCGTCCGCGTCTGGGTCCGTGTCTGCGTCCGCATCTGCATTTGGGTATATATCTTAGTAACTATGCAGTGTAGGTTCATCAAACTTTGCATGCAGGTGCATCTTGGGCTAACTCACAGCCTCCAAGAAAATTAGGTCTCTTTGACCTATATTTTCCACTTGGGTGGCTTGCATTCAAATTTACATTTCAGTTCATATCTCAGTTACTATACATACTACAATAATCTAAGTGTGCATATGCATGCATCTCTGATGGTAGGTCAGCATCCAGGCAAAATTAGGTCACTTTGACCTATATTGTCTGCTTGAGTGACTTACATTCAAGTTTACATCCGAGTTCAACACATCTCAGTCACTGTACATGGTAGGATCATCTATCCTTGCATGTGCATGCATCTTTGATAGTAGGTCAGCATCCAGGCAATATTAGGTCACTTTGACCTATATTTTCCGCTTGAGTGACTTACATTCAAGTTTATGTCCAAGTTCAGATCTCAGTCACTGTACATGGTAGGATCATCTATCCTTGCATGTGCATGCATCTTTGGGGTAGGTCAGCATCCAGGCAAAATTAGGTCACTTTGACCTATATTTTCCGCTTGAGTGACTTACATTCAAGTTTACGTCCGAGTTCAGATCTCAGTCACTGTACATGGTAGGATAATCTATCCTTGCATGTGCATGCATTTTTGGGGGTAGGTCAGCATCTAGGCAAAAATAGTTCACTTTGACCTATATTTTCCGCTTGAGTCAAGTTTACGTCTTAGTTCAGATCTAAGTAACTGTACATGTTAGGATCATCTAATCTTGCATGTGCATGCATCTTTGGCTGTACGTCATTAGGTCACTTTGAACTATATTTTGCGCATGATTGACTTACATTCAAGTTTATGTCTGAGTTCAGATCTAAGTAACTGTACATGGTACAATCATCTAACCTTGCATGTGCATGCATCTTTGAGGGTAGGTCAGCATCCAGGCAGAATTAGGTCACTTTGACCTATATTTTCCAGATGGATACTTGCATTCAAGTTTACTTCCGAGTTCAGATCTGAGTAACTGTAAATGGTAGGATCATCTAACCTTGCATGTGCATGCATGTTTGGCGGTATGTCAGCATCCAGGTAAAATTAGATCACTTTGACCTATATTTCCACATGATTGACTTACATTCAAGTTTATGGCCGAATTCAGCTCTCAGTTACTGTACATGGTAAGATCAACTGGCCTTTGTATACATGCATTAGGGATGGTAAATGAGCACCCTTGCCAAATTGGGTTTTTGTGTCCACGTGCCATGACAAGGCGAACTTTGTAATCATTGATTACCTATGTTTTTATTTAAAAATGCTCAAATGGAAAGTATGTGTAGTTCAAACAAAAATACAGCGTGAAAATGTAGCTTAATTTGACACTCGCCATTCGCGATTTGGTTCATTCATGAAAAATTTCCGCGATGTGCTGTAATATTTTACAAGTTTTCATGAATGGAAACATAGTAAATGTTTCAAAACATAGTAAATTACTAAATACCAAAATAAATGCTTCTATCGCTGTGGACTCTTTGCTTCTTTCACTGTGGACTCTTATAGTAATATGTCTTGAAGTTTTTAAAGGTTAATGTTTACATCTATTTCAAAAAGGTTCGAAATCAAGTTTGATTTCTTTACGACTGGACCTGGTGTGCGCGCATATGTATAAACGGCACCTAAATATGTCAACTCCTCAAACTTCTTTACTTGGAAATGAACAAAGTAAGTGAGAACCGAACTCGGGGAAAATTCGGGACTGTCGAGGGTTTGCCATACAGCAACATTGAGTTAAAATACCAGCCAAGTGACCTAATCAAGGAACTCTGGCCACGTGATATATTCCTTATCCTAAGTAAAGTCCAGAGAATTCCGAAGTTTACTTTCGTTTCATGGTCAAGGATTGCTCCCAATTAAAAGGAATGTAATCGGATGGGGCTCATGATATTTTTTGAAAAGATAAACATCTTTGGAAATGAGCTAGACCAAGTTTTAAATACATCTGAGGAGATAACAAAATAAATAGGGTTTGAAGCCAGCAGGTGTGGAACTAATGTCCGCCCCACGACGAAGAAATGTCTGAAAGAATAATTCAGGATTTGATTTGCTACAACGGGGGAACTGGTTGCTTGCAATTTTTCATCACTTGCAGCGATTTCCTCTTTTGTTGCGAATTGTTTTGCAGCGACCATGATTACGGATAAAATTTACTGCAGTTCGTGTACATTGTCATAACGGCGGATCAGTAGGCATTAAATAGACTGATGCATGGAGAGGGTAAGACGTAACAACTACATTGCATGCTTTTAGGGGAAATCTTGTAGGGTTTTGTGATACATGATACATGTTTTAAGACTGTGTACTCTAAACTACATGTATGACACTGGTATCAAAAGGGGGTGGAGACATCAGTAGTGGAGGTACCTAAATCATATGTAAGGTAACAAGTGCCTGTGTCATGATACTAAATGTACAGTATTTGAAATTCCCTTTAATATTTCAAGCTTAAGCCAAGTCTACAAATGTACCATGTAAGTTGCAAAACTTGTGTCCAATACAATTGTTTAATTTTGTTATTGAACAATTAAATACGTTTTAAGTAAAGTAAAGTATTGATATGTTTTTTTTTCTAGTGTCATGACAACAAAGTACACATGGTACATTTGTAGACTGAATTTTTTTTTCAAAAAATATCAAGTTTCAAATCTTTTCTTATTTCAAAGATAACTGCCCAAGCAGCACTCCAGCGTTCAGCACTTTGATTAGAAAATAAAAAAGCCAAAATGTTAAATGTTGTTTACTGCATTTATATGAGAAATTCTCACATGAACATGTACTCCAAAGTAGCTAAACCTGATACAAGCTACCACCTGTCTTAGCTACCCCTACCCCTGTTTGAGTGTTACATTTAATGGTCATATAAGACAGGTTTTAGTTTTTCTGTAACTTTCAATGAAGCCATCAACATTTTTAAAGTCAAAAATATAATTAGGAAATAACCCTGATGTATTTTAGGATCTGAGATGGCAAGTCATTGGTTGAACTGTCACAAATTTAGTTTTTGGTGATGAGACTGGGAAGTCAATAACAGATATGTGCATTAGTAAAATCTTAAATCTACCCTGGAAGATCATAAAATTCAACATTGTAATTTCAATTCTAATACAATTTCTCAAAAATAAGATAGCATTATAAGCACAGTTGAATTTGAATGTATTTTTCCTTGTCCCCAAAAAATCCAAAAGGGAATGAATTATTATCCTTGTCCAGCACTATTTCCAATACATTTTGGCCTTTAGCCTTCTTCAGTCAAAAAACCTCTACTTCACTCTACATGGTGACTGTACATTGTATCCTGTCTCAACATGTTTTGATTAAGCTCTAATATTGCATTGTTTTTGTTTTTTAGGTGACAAGAATGCTACCAGGCGGTTTAGATGTACTTGGTGTGTTTGCATTAGCCCCACCGAATATGATGCAGTCATCACAGACTAAATTAAGACAGGTATTTGATATGACCCGAATTGATTACACTATATGGAAATATTAATGATTAAATTTAGATCAAATTATAATACATAGAAAAATATGAAAGGATATGGAAAGAATGTACATGTGACAAAAACGCACACTATACATAGAAAACTCAAGTTTATCAAGGACAGGGCTTTTATTCCTGTCTACATATTGATGTCGCCTGAGGGTCTTCAACCAGAGGTGAACAATATTCACCCCCTCAAGCAAGATCAAGAAGGCCCCTAGCATGCACTAAAGCGGTATTCTAGACAAAAATGTTGAGCAACATCAATCGCAGCTAAAAAATGTCATTGAAGCAACACATGTTAAGAGAAAAAAGTGTATGTACTTATGTTTCTCCCTTATGTTATGTTTAAGCATGAATTGTATGTTTGATGTATATAGACTTTGAGATATTGTACAAAAATACTTTTTTTTTCTCCCATTTAAAACCATTGGTTAATTGTGCATGGAACATTTTAACCAACGGGTGTCGATCAAACTTACTGCAAGATGTTTCCTGCAATTTTATAATTTTCGAGTTTTGCACAAATTTCATGGAAGAAGAGCATTCTCAGTCAGCTAGGGGTGATTAAAAAAATTTCCTCTCTTAGTAGTAAATTTTTTTTATTAACTTGCTCCCTGAAGCTTGCCTGCTGAAAATCCAAATTTTACTTTCTCTAGTGAGGAAATATTTTTAATCCACTACCACTTGAAGGAGAATCTATATGTTTCCATAAATCTGTGGATGGGATATTGTCAAGGATTTACCTGCACCTCTGTCAGGTAGGGACCCACTTTATAAATTTTCCCTACCCTCCTCAAATGATGTGGGTCCCAGGAGGTCACACAGATACATTGTATTATGTTAGATATATAAGCAAGATTGTGATGTGCTTTAGTTTTACCACAACATGAACACAAATTTCACAATTCATGCTGCCGTCATCCAATTAATCCGGTTATTCTGGAATTATCTTTTTTTTACTTCCCTTTTAACTGGCTTTCATGCAACTGCTTGCTTGTTATTTCTTTTCTCATTATTTTTTTCTGCTGGCTGCTGAAATCTAAAGAAGTGGCTTAAATTAGCATGATTTCCCGATTCTGTTTCTGACATTATGTGCACTTGCATGTATTTCTGTGACTTATAATGTTAACATCCTAGGGTATTCGGAAAATAAATTTAGAAAAAGAAACAAATTGTTTAGAGCATTTCTCGTTGATCTTGATGTTTAAATAGTATTCTTTCACGGGAATTGTGCAGATACGTGATTCTACATAACTTGGTTAAAGATCTAAATACCATTTTTATTAGCTCACCTGGCTATAGCCAGGTTGAGCTTTTGCCATCACTTTTCGCCCATCGTCCGTCCGGCGTAAACATTTCATTCAAAGATCTTCTCCTCTGAAACTACTGGGCTAATTGAAACCAAACTTTGCCACAATAGTCCTTAGGTGGTCCCCTGCAAAAAAGTTGTTTTTCAGATCGGCGCTATATCCAAGATGACCGCCAGCAGGGATCATAGTTTTAACATTAGAACTGCACCCCCATCCAAAATAGCTGCCAGTCTGGAATATAGTTTAACTTAAGATAATATAACATCAATGTCTATTAACAAATTTGAAAATGATGCCCTTAAAACATTGGGATTATTTTAACTGCATATGTCAGCTGTGGCCCAGGTGAGCGATACAGGCTCTTGAGAGCCTCTTGTATATTAATTAAGTGTGTGTCCCATGGGACGCATATTGCAATAAAGTTTGCGTGCTGTTATTTATTTTTGCGTACCAGATGCGTGTTTTACCCATCCCATAAATCCCTGGATATGCTGAAAAATATGATCCTCACTGCATACGGAACTTGATGAATTGTGTATATCTAAATGTATATTACAGAATCTACAATACAATAAGCTTTAAAAAAATAAAAGAAAAAAAATACTCGACTACTTTCACTCTCTCTTGATTTTGAGATGCATAATTGCTTGTGTTAAATACTCCATCAACAATCTCAATTCCACAAGTTTCATTGGCAACACAAGCCTGCATGCTATGATTTAATGTATTTAACCAATTTTCTTTTCTGATTGATTGTGTTGTTACTTTTATGTTATTTAGATTTGGTCTTTTAATTGCTCTTTTCAAATATTGAATAATAGGACCAGTATTTGCAGATAAAAAAAATAATGATAATTAAATAAAATTATCTGCATTAAGTAGAGTCCTATCTTCAAACTTTCACAATTTGAAATAGAGTCACTCAAAAAAATATTTTAAATTTTTTTCACAAGGAATTACACTAGACAGTAAAAATATAGAAGATGTATATACTATTAGTAAATTGTTTTGCGAGTATGGAATTCTCAGCTTGTATTGCATCGAGTGCAACAGCACGAGATGCAATACAAGATGAGAAATCCATCCGAGCAGTTAAACAAATTATTAAAGGTTAAATATAGTGCTATCTTTCTTGGAATTATTTTCGTCACGAAACGTCACGCCACGTCATATTAATACGCTGTTGCTAACGTCCCATAGAGATTGACTATAATATGTTCGTATCAGCGCAGTGAAGTGATAATAGAATTATCGTCGCTCAGAAACAATTGAAAATTGCGCATATTAGCGATAAATCTGAAATATCGATCTTGACATATACAACTTCTTTTTAGCTCACCTGGCTATGCCAGGGTGAGCTATTGCCATCACTTGGCGTCTGTCGTCCGTCCGTCCGTCGTCCATCCGTCGTTAGCTCACTTTCAAAAATCTTCTCCTCTGAAACCACAAGTTTTCAGACCGCTTCCAAGATGGCCACCAGCGGGGAACTTAGTTTACCATTTGATCTAATGAGAAAATTCATACAAAGAACTTCTTCTTGAGAACCACTGAATGGATTTGAATTAAACTGGGCATGAATGATGCTTATGAGGTGCTGACCAAGTGTTGTTACTTTGGTGCCGATCCATCATCCAACATGGCCACCAGCGGGGATCTTAATTTTAACATTGGACATTATGGGAAAATGCATACAAAGAACTTCTACTTTAGAACCGCTGAATGGATTTGAACCAAACTTGGCATGAATGATGTTTATGAGGTGCTGACCAAGTGTTATTACTTTGGTGCCAATCTGTCATCTTACATGACCGACAGCATTGGACCCTATGGGAAATGCACACAAAGATCTTCTAGAGAACTGCTGAATGGATTTGAATCAAACATGACATGAATGATGCCTGTCAGGTGCTGGCCGAGTTTCACCAGCTGTGAACTTAATTTAACAAAAGATCTTCTTCTAGAGAACTGCTTGATAGATTTAATCCAAACTTTGCTTATGAGAAGCTGACCAAGTGTTGTTACTTCAGTTCTGATCCATCATCCAACATGGCTGACAGCAATAAATTGGACCCTAAGGGGAAATGAAAAGATATCATGGAAAACCATTGAATGGATTCAATTTAAACATTGCATAAATGAAACTTGTGAGATTTTGATCAAGCTTGTTACTTTGATGCTGATCCGTCTTCCGACATGGCCACCAGTAGCAAAACTTCTTAGTTTAACATTGGACCTAGTGGGAAATGCATTAAAAGATCTTCTCCTCTGAAACTGCTTGAAAAATGTCAGTAGAATTTTGATATGATAGTCCTTATGTGACTCTCTTCAAAGTTTTATGTTAAATAGCTGCCAGCAGGGAAAGTAGATTAACATAGGCCCCTTAAGTTTAAAAAATGCATTCAAAAATCTTCTCTGAAACTGCTTGAACAATTTTAATTAAATTTTATAAAAAGTTTCTGATTTTTATGTACATACACCACCAAAGATGGACCATCAATTGGGAATTATAGTGCTGCAGGACCCAGGTGAGCGATACAGGCTCTTGAGAGCCTCTTGTTTTTATATGACCGCAAAAATTTTTGCAGTCGTATAATGGTATGGTGCTGTCGTCGTTGTCGTTGTCGTCGTTGTCTGTAGACACTTTTATTTTTGGTCAATAACTTTAGTTTCAGTTGACCAATCCTTATGAAATTTTAACACAATGTTCTATGGCACAAAAAGAAGGCTTGGCTTAGTTTTGGTCATTGTGGCCCCACCCGTTTTTAAAAAAGGGGCCAAAAAGGGTTAAATTTGATGTTTTAACATTTTTGACTGTAGAATCTTTATTATTTATCAGATTTGGATGGGGTTTCTTTCAGTGTCTTCCTGAGGAAAGTAGGAAATTTCCAATCAGATGTATTCCAACGGATTACATGTGGCATGTACCGTTCATGAAATAAATAGGGCCCAACAGGGGCCAATTTCAAAAATTTAATTTTTTTTATTTTTAGTCCTATTTTGATGCAGTTTTTTGCAGTGGATTCCTTATGAAATATTAACAGAGCGCTGCACCATTAGATTTTTGATAACTTGTTCCTTTTCCAAGCTATGAGGGGCCCAACGGGGCAAAAATTGCTAACATGTTGATTACCTAAAATTTGTATTTTTCATCCAATTTCAATGGAATTTTTCTTCAGATTCCTCTCATTGTAGGCTTTCAGTAGTATATTGACAGATTTGGAGTAGCTCTTACTGTTTCCAAGCTATAAGGGGTCAAAGGGGCCGAAATTGCAATTTTTAGAAATATGTAAAATCTTTATTTTACATCAGATTTTGATGGGAATTTTTTTTTTTATTCCTCCCAATGTAAGCTTTCAGCAGTATGTGAACAGATTTGATGTAGCTCTTACGTTTCCAAGCTATAAGGGGTCAGAGGGGTCAAAATTGCAATTATTAGAAATATGTGAAGTCTTTATTTTTCATTAGATTTTGATGGGATTTTTATCTTTTGATTGTTCTCATTTTAAGCTTTCAGTGACATGGCAGTATATTTTGCCCTGCTCTTTGGTTTCCAAGCTATAATGGGTCAAATGGGCCAAATTGCAATGCTTCAAAATATATGAAATTTTTATTTTTCATTGGATTTCAACCTGAGTTTTTTCTTTGGATTTCTCTTGATTGTAGTCAACAGAATTTCTTAGCTCTTACAATATCCTAGTAATAAGGGTTTAAAAGGGCTAATTTTTATTTTCGCTAATTTGTGTCCACTTAATTTATGTGTCAAGGTCCTTATTGTGTCCAGCAAATTACTGTGTCCACATTAATTTTAGTTTACACTTGTTCAAATTTCAGTGGTCGACATGCTGCGGTCGTATCATGCTGCGCTCGGCGAAGCCCTTTATTCAGGTTGTGTACTAAATACAGAAAGCTTTGAATAAAGGACAGATTTAATACTTTGTTTTGCAGGTTGTGTACTTAATACAGAAAGGTTTGAGTAAAGGACAGATTCAGGAATGTGTATCAACAGAGAGATATCTACTACAGATATGTTCTAATACACGAAAGTATCCTTTGTAATACAGGATAACACAAAGTTACTGAGATTTTTTTTTTCTAACTGTTGTTGATACTTGCAACCTTCATATTATTTTATTTCTCTAATAAAATTTCATGGTGACTTTAAGATTAAGAACAATGAATGAAAGCCTTGTTCCATTTGCTTAATCTTACCATTTTTTTATAGGGATTTAGTCCTATGTACATTTACTCCATATCCCTTTATTTGTTCACTCCTTTTTAACAACATTTTGTTCGATCGCAGTCTACGTGATATTTTCATAATTTGACAACACTGAATTTTAATTTCCCAAATAGTTTAGGTAAACTTTGTATATAAAATTTCATGACTAGGGCTGCAACAAATTTACGTCAATTGTTTTTGAATAAATTATTCCCAAACTGGCAAATCTGAAATCCAGATTTAAATAACTTAATCAATCATGACCTACTTTTAATCTTTGTGTATATATTGATAAATCTGACAGTCACATTTTTTATTGAAATTCTTGTTTTTCTTTAACTCTAGTTACAGATTAAGTTGTAGATCTATAGATGTTTCAGATCCAAAGGTAATACACATTACTGGTAACTATAGTAACCATTTTTTAGTCCCTATCAGGAATACAAATGATAACTTAAGGTTTGCTGTCTGTCAGTCACACACATTTTCTCGATTTTTCTAGATATTACCGGTATGATGATGTTTTGTACATGTAACGTATATCGGGTTATTTTTGTGTTGGCTTTTGTTCGCAATTTTGATTTAAAACAAGGCAGGGGAATGTTCTCTCTGTTTAGTATTCGGGTTTTACTGTTTTATGTAATGCCACTCTAAATCGTCAACTGCGAACATAGCAAAAATTAGACAAACATGAAAATATCCGGATATACAGTATATAAATCTACCATCATGATTTACTAATCAAGTTTGAGTTTATTTTTTGGTGGAATTTTTTCTTGAAAGTGGTTTTGCTGCTATGAGTTACAGATCAAGTTTGAGTGTTGTTCCAGTCCATTGATTTTTGACGGAGTTATGGGTCTTGGACTTGGAAAACTTTTCCTTTACTATTTTTGCTGGAATAACAAAGAATTATTAAACCAGTAGGGGACTTATGTATTGCCTCGCAATACGATCCACTCTTGTTTGTATATATGTTGGTCTTGGGTAGTACACGACAGTCTGCTATATGGCTTTTGTCTGTGACTTCAATTTCATGGTGCAATGATCATGTTAAGTTTCCTAGTATTTATTAATGTAAGGTCAATAATATTTGGTATGTGGGTTTGTCTTAGATTTAAGATGACAGCCTGTGATTTTGTTTTAGCCCTTGACCTCATTTTCACGGTCTAGTGAACATGTTTGGTTTCTCAGTATCTATCAGTGGTAGGTCACTGATATTTGGCATTTTTTGTTTTGGGTGATACATGACAGTCTGCTACATTGCTTTTGTCAGTTAGTCTAATTTCACAGTCTAGCAAACATGTTAAGTTTTCTGATTTAGGCAGTTTGAGTTTTTACATCAATTTTGCCACCAAGTAGGGACGGGCAAGACATCAATTTGGGTCAACACTTGTTGTGTTTTTTGTTTTTTGCAAAAATTAAGCTGCTATACAGTAATCCATGATATTTTCCTGCATTAAGTTTAATATCAATTTTTGATATCATTAATGCTGGAGACTAAAATATTTTTAGGTAAAAAGAAATGGTTATTGAATGAATATTTGGATATTTGATATTGCACTTACACACTTACATCAAATCAAATTCTAGACAATTTTAATTAGTATTTATACAACCTACACATGCTATTGTCATATCCTGAATGATGTATTTTCAGAGTGCTTTTCGACCAGCTGACTGGAAACCACAATCAACAAGTGAAAAATGGATACGATTACAGACAGACATAAATATAGATTTAAAAATAAATGTCCCTGTAAAACAACAGGATCAGAGTATGTTAAAACAAATACAGGTATGTTGATATACAGGAATATATGTTCTAACATTATTTTAAGAAAAATTAAAATGTCCATGTTGATTTAAGCTGACCTCACCTAACCCTATTTTTCTGTCAATTTGTAAAAAAAAAACTTAGCTGCTAACAGGAATTTGGGTATAAGGTCTCACTTGAAACACTGTAACATGAAAAAAAATTGAAAAAAAAATGTTGGCAAATTTTGACATTAATGAATTACTATTCCTATTAATCTAGCAAGGAATTGTGCCATATTGTGAGAACGTTTGCAAAGGAATGATAGCCATAGAAGGAGAAATCAGAGGTTTGACAGAGACACTCGACCAATCAGAGTCTAAAAGAAGTAAGGGAAGAGATAAAGGACAAACAGCTCAACAGGTGTACAATGTTGACTTGTATACCCAACCAGTAAGTTAAATATAGGATTTTAGAATATACATGTATCTTTCTCACAACAAGCCATAATCTACCTATGTCAACAAGCCATAATTTTTCAAAAACTGAAACAAATATGCATTTACTTATCTCTTTTGCAAATCTAAGGATATTTTGCATACCTTATGACATTAAGAATAGATTTTCAATAATTGATAACTTCTAGGATGTTCTTATGTTTAGATTTAAAGTGAAAAGCTAACATTTACACCCATAATTGGTTTGGCATTGAAATATATTTCCTGGTTTTAATGGCAAAGAAGTTTAACAACAGAATGAGTCTGATTTTTGGTTACTTTGTTGAAATTTTCCACTGACTTGAGTGTATTATAGCTGTAAGACTTTTTGTGAACTTTTCTTTGCTGAACCTTATGCATTACACCTGTAATTATACCCCCGCCAGCGAAGTTTGGGGGGTATATAGGAATCACCATGTCTGTTCGTCTGTCCGTCCGTCCCCTTTCGTATCCGGAGCAGAACTTTTGTACCGTAGCACCTTAGATTATCAAACATGATGTGTGGATGCATCATGGGAAGGCGATGAGTTGCGTACCAAATTTAGGTCACTGTGACCTTGACTTTGACCTTCGACATTTATGAGAGTAAACTCTTGTTCATTTTGTGTCAAGAGCTTGGTTGAATTGTCCTTTTATCCATCTTATCATCTATTATCTAATTCATTACCCTTTATAAATAACATGCAACTTTATTCCTGACAGGATTTATTTCTGTTAGATTTACTAACCGATAAATTTGAGGATGATGGTCAAAATTTCAAAATGACATGCCTTGGTACTCAAATGCGGATGCGGGGGGTATTAGTCTGGCTCTTCCGACAGCTCTAGTTGTTAATTGTTGTAGTTTTTAGCTCACCTGGCCTAAAAGGCCATGTGAGCTATTGCCATCACCATTACAGATATCAAAAGTCTGACATGGAGTAAAAGTGATCAGCATAACAAGATCTACCTGCCCTGCAATTTTGAAGAAAATCTGATAACCAATTTCGGAGTTATTGCCCTTTTTCTGTAAAATTTCTAAATTTTGATACTCCTTATTTTTTTCACAAAAACTATAACGGATAGAGGTCAACTTTAAATTGCAAAAAATTTTCAGCATATCAAGATCTAGCCACCCTGAAATTTTGAAGAAAATCCAAAGCCCTTGTAGGAATTTTTGCCCTTTTTCACGGAATTTTCAAATTTTCATATTTTGTCATCTTTTATTTCCATAACATGAGAAGATGAAGGTTAAGTGTAAATTGATAGAATGTTTGCCATGCTGTGGTGACTTCAAAACTGGTGTATAAAATTGTTCTTGACCACCATTTTCAAAATGGCTGCCAAAAAAGGGCGGGGAAAATTCAACATTGTCCAATTTCAGTAAAATTTGGTTTCCAAATAGATATTGATGTTGCGACTTCAAAACCGGTGTTGAAAATTGTTTGTTGACCGCCATTTTCGAAATGGCCACCAAAAAAGGCGGGAAAATTCAACATTGTCCAATTTCAATGAAATTTGGTTTCCAAGTAGATATTGATGTTGCGACTTCAAAACAGATGCTGAAAATTGTTTGTTGACTGCCATTTTCAAAATGGCCGCCACAAAAGGCTGGAAAATTCAACATTGTCTGATTTCAATGAAATTTCATGTCCAAGTGGATATTGATGTCACTACTTCAAAAGTGGTGTTGAAAATTGTTTGATGACTGCCATTTTCAAAATGGCCGCAAAAAAGGCAGGAACATTCAACATTGTCCTATTTCAACGAAATTTGGTTTCCAAATAAATATTAATGTAGTAACTTAAAAATATGGTTTTGAAAATTGTTGTTGACGGCCATTTACAAAATTATTTCTCAACTTCAAAACTGGTGTTGGAAGTGGTTCTTAGCAAGTATGTTTTTATCAAAAGAGCCCAACAAAGAAATATAGTAAAACACCATCAGACTTTAAATACAGTTCAAGATATTGGTGGTGTTTGAGCTACCAAAGTTTGAGAGACTTAAGTTCAACTGTATAACTTTCAATCTTAGCTTGATTGTGGCAACTGAAAGCCAGGTGAGCGATACAGGCTCCTGGGAGCCTCTAGTTGTCCCCCCCCCCTGCTTAACGAGAGCTGGGGGATTATGTAATGCAGTCCTTCCGTACGTATGTGTGTGTCTAGTGCTCCCCAGTAGCTCTGGAACTATAAGAGATACAAATTTGAAACTTTGCACCATACTAGAGTATGATCTGCACTAATGTGCTAGGGGTTGGGAGTTTGTGTCGAATGCCCTAGGGGCAAATTATAGGCGAAAAACGAATTTTCGCGATATCCAATAAGCGAAGAAATCTCCAAGGCTATTTGGGCTAGAAAGTTGAAACCCATGAATCAACTCACATATTATGTAGCAACTTCACAGAGGGCTCGGAATTTTCGTATTAAACCTCAGGGTATGGCCTCTAGGGGGTCCAAAAAAAGAAAAATACAATTCAGCTAGAACTTTTCTCTCACCTTAAGTTGCAGAAACCTTGTTTTAAGGGTATAAGTAACACTATAAAAGATGTCTGTGCCGAGGGTTTCGGAATTTTGAAATTTGCCCATAGGGCGGAATAATTAGCGAAATTGTATTTCAGTTTATCAAGTAAGACCCCATTTACACTTGCAAATTTAGATCGATCTTTTGTGAGATCCATCCTAAAAAGATCGATCTTTGCTAAGTGTAAACAAGGTAGATCGATCTGCAACCAGACTTAAGAAGTCCACATCCAGACGTAGCCTTAAAAAGATTGATCTTTTTTTAATCGATCTTTCTTCAAGTGTAAACGCTAAGATCGATCCTGATCGATTTTTATGAAGTGAAACTGAAAAATTGTGTATTTACACGTGTGTCAATGAAGGTTTGCATGACATACATTTATATGAAGAACAAGAGTGGAGAATTCTGCACCCACACAAAACTGTTTACATAATTTAACTATTTGGTGACCAACTGATGCAGGAATAATTAGAGAAAACATGAGGAGAAACCTGGACAATTTTTAAACGAATTTGTCAGGGCAAAAAGCACCGTCTGTCTGCCTTTTCCACATCTATCTATCTATCTTTGTATTTTTACTTATTTGTATTACAAGAAACACATGCATCTACATATTAAGATCGATTCAGTTTTATTGTATAGTGTAAACGTACCGTTCTCAGAAAGATAGTTCGAGATTGATCTTGCACTTTTCGATGTAAATGCAAACCGACTCTTTTTAGATCGATTCAAATAAGATCAATTCAAACTGAAGCAAGTGTAAACACGGTCTAATATGCGAAATCTTCCGATGTATTTATGTTTGGAAACTGAAACTTTCTATAGGAGTTCCATTATGTTTATCTAATTTGCTAATGATAGCAGACATTAGGTGTGATCCCTGGGGGAATGCCCTTAAGAGACGAAAAAACTTAAAACAATAAGTACTCAGCATATGACTTGAACTCTAAGTATAATTTTCATTTTGTGATTTACATTTTCATGGGGAATTACTTGAATTGCTTTCGGAATCCAAGATAAGAATTTGGAATTTTGACTTCGGTGCCAAATTTGGTAAATTTCCTGAAAATGTCAAAGACCAATAACTTTTGAAATTCTAACTTGAAATCATATAATTAAGCAACTCTTTAATTGTCATCAGCTAGGATGAACACTTAAACTTCAAAAATATGATTCTTATACTGGTAAATTTCCTGAAAGTCTCGAAGACCCATTACTTTTTGGAATTTTACCTAGCAGCCATATCTTTTTTGGTGCCTTATTTTATCAGTGATCATTTTCAATAGTCAGATTGCAAAAAACTTTGATTCTTATTTTGGTAAATTTCCTGAAACTTTCAAAGACCTGTTATTTTTTCTTAATTCTACCTAGTAACCATACCTTTTTCAATTCCTTACATTATGAATCATTGTTTTCAAAAGAAAGACTGCAAAAATCTTCTGCTCTTGTTTTGGTAAATTTCCTGAAATCCTCAAAGACCAGTATTTTTTGGGAATTCAACCTAGCAAATGTACCTTTTTAGCTCACCTGGCCTAGAAGGCCCTGTGAGCTTTTGCCATCACTATGCATCCATCGTCCGTCCGTCTGTGTCTGTCTGTCTGTCAACAATTTCAAAAATCTTCTCCTCTGAAACCACAGAGCCAAATGTAACCAAACTTGGCCTGAATCATCACTAGGGTATGACTTCTCAAAATTGTGTTTGATTAGGCGGTAGGTCAAACAACATGGCCTGCTGTTGCTAAAAATATAACATAAATTGCAGTTTTTGGCCAATAACTTGAAAACCGTTACAGGTATCAAAAATCTGATGGAAAGTTAAAAGGATCAGCATGATGAGATCTACCTACCGTGCAATTATGAAGAAAATCTGAAACCCATCTCGGAGTTATGGCCCTTTTTCTGTAAAATTTTCAAAAGTTGTGCATTTTTTATTTTTTATTTCAAAAAGTGTAACAGATGGAGGTCAAGTGTTACTTGCAGAAATGTTCAGCATATCAAGATCTACCCACCCTGAAATTTTGAAGAAAATCTAAAACCTTTGTAAGAGTTATTGCCCTTTTTCACAATTTTCAAAATTTTCATATTTTTTGTCTTTTATTTCCAAAACTATAGAAGATGGAAGTTTAGTGTAAATTGATAAAATGTTTGCCATGCTGTGGCGACTTCAAACCTGGTGTTGAAAATTGTTTGTTGACCACCGTTTTCAAAATGGCCGCCAAAAAAAGGGGGAAAAATTCGATTTCAATGAAATTTGATTTCCAAATACAGTCAAACCTGCCCAAACGACCACCTTCACTAAACGACCTCCCGCTGTAAGCGTCCACTTTTATTCCCCCCGACGAATTTTGCTTTTATATTTTAACTGGATTCAAAGACCACCCGCAAAACGCGACCAACGACCACCAAAACGTACACCCAAACGACCATTTTGACCCTTTTCAGCGACCACTTCAACTATTAAGTGCAACGACTTGCTCGAAATATAAGGAAAATGTTGATGTTGTTTTCGTTCTGCAAACCGGAAGTCATGTTTTCGGTATGGAAAATTTTCGTAAAATTACTAGTTTTAATTTAGTTTTGATTAAAGGTTTGATTGTAAAAAGGTTCTTGTTTGAAATTTTGAGCATTTCTGTGTTGATAAGCAATTTCAATATTTTAATGCATTTTTTGTAATTTATAAAAATTTTCATGGTGCACATCATGATCACATGGTTTATTAATTAGGACGTAAACAAAATACAAATAAGAGTGTAATACCTGAGGGTTTATTGACCATTATATATACATAATTAAACAAGGTGAGTAAAAATCAATTTCATTAATCTTTTGAGCTCTTTCATAATTAAAATAAAGTTTCAAAATGGCTTCTAAACGGAAAGTTATAACGTTAGAGGAAAGGATAAAAGTTATTGATTAATATAAAACAAAAAGTTCACGAAAAGTTGCAGAAGAACTAGGTGTAGGAAAAAAGCATATTGAAAAGAAAATGTGAACTAATGACTGACTTTGAAAATAATCAGTAGATATTGATGTTGCGACTTCAAAACTGATGCTGAAAATTGTTCGTTGATGGCCATTTTCAAAATGGCCACCAAAAAACGTGGGAAAATTCAACATTGTCCGATTTCAATGAAATTTGGTTTCCAAAAAGGTATTGATGTCACAACTTCAAAACTGATGTTAAAAATTATTTGTTGACTGCCATTTTTAAAATGGATGCCAATAAAGTCGGGAAAATTCAACATTGTCCGATTTCAATGAAATTTGGTGTCCAAGTGGATATTGATGTTGCGACTTAAAACCGGTGTTGAAATTTGTTCGTTGACCGCCATTTTGTAAAAGTCTGTCCGTCCGTCCTTCCATCCGTCCGTCGTTAAAGATCAACTCCTCTGAAACCATTGGGCCAATTGCAACCAAATTTTGTCACAATAGTCCTTAGGTGGTGTAAATGAAAAATTGTGTCCGACATGTCCGTGCGTAATCCAAGATGGCCGCTAGTGGGACCCATTGATTAACATTGGACCCTATGGGAAATTTTAATTATTTTTTTTTCTAGTCGGATTTTGATGCAGTTTTTATACAACCGCAAAAATTTTTGAGGTCGTATAATGGTATGGTGCTGTCGTCGTCATTGTTGTCGTCGTCGACGTCGTTTGCGTCTGTAGACACTTTTGTTTTTTGTCAATAACTTTAATTCCAGTTAATCTATCCTTATGAAATTTTAACACAATCATCCTTAGCACAAAAGGAAGGCTTGGATCATTTTTGGTCATTATTGCCCCACCCGTTTTTAAAAATGGGGGCCAAAAAGGGGTAAATTGGGTGTTTTCACATATGTGGCTGTAGAATCTTTATTATTTATCCGATTTTGATGAGGTTTCTTTCAGTGTGCTCCTTAGGAAATTTCCAATCTGCAGTTTACCAACAGATTTCACATCGCATGTACTGTTCATGAGATAAAGGGGCCCAAAAGGGGCAAATTTCAAAAATTATATTTTTTTTTATTTTTAGTCCGATTTTGATACAGTTTTTTGCAATGGATTCCATTTGAAAAATTAATAAGCACTGCATCTACAGATTTTTTGATAACTTGTTTCCTTTCCGAGATATGAGGGCCCTACGGGGCCAAAATTGGAAATATGCTGATTACCTGAAATTTTTACTTTTTCATCTGATTTCAATGGAATTTTTTTCTTTGGATTCCTCTAGTTGTAAGCTTTCAGTAGTATGCCAACGAATTTGGGATACCTCTAACTGATTTCGAGCTATAAAGGATCAAAGGGGCCCAAATTGCAATTTTTAGAAATATGTAAAAAAATTTATTTTAATGTGTCAATGTCCTGATTGTGTCCAGCAACTTACTGTGTCCACATTCATTTTAATTAACACTTGTTCAAATTTCAGTGGTCGACATGCTGCGGTCTTATCATGCTGCGCTCGGCATAGCCCTTTATTTTCATTGGATTCCTTATGAAAAATAAACATGGCGCACAACTATCAGATTTTGGATGACTCTTTCCCTTTCCGAGCTATAAGGGGTCAAACGGGGCCAAAATCGCACTTTTACAAAGTACCTCAAATTTTTATTTTTCATCGGATTTTGATGGGGTTTCTTTCTTTGGATTCGTCTTCTTATGAGCTTTTGGTGGTGTGTCGACATATTTTGCGTAGCTCTTACCGTTTCCGAGTTATAAGGGGCCTAAGGGGGCCAAAATCTCACTTTTACAAAGTACCTCAATTTTAATACGACCGCAAAAATTTTGCGGTCGTATATTGGTATGGCGCTGGCGTCGTCGGCGTCGGCGACGTAGGCGTCTGTGGACAGCGTAACTTTGCTTCTAGTGGACGGATCATTATGAAATTTTAGTATGATGTATCTTGGCACACGCGTAAACAGAGGTGTTAATTTTGAGTTGGTGGCCCCGCCCGTTTTAGAAAAAGGGGCCAAAAAGGGGTAAAATTGGGTATTTCCACATTTTTGACTGTGGAAACTTTATTAATTGTTGGATTTTGATGGGGTTTGTTTCAGTGTGCTCCTGAGAAAATTTCCAATCTGGAGCCAACGGATTTCACGTAGCATGTACCGCTTACGAGATAAATGGGGCCCAACAGGGCCAAATCTCAAAAAAAAATAATTTTTTTATTTTTAGTCCGATTTTGATGCAGTTTTTTTCAATGGATTCCTTGTGAAAAATTAATATGGCGCTCAGTTATTAGATTTTTGATAATTTGTTTCCTTTCCCAGCTATGAGGGGCCGAACGGGGCCAAAATTGCGAATTTGCAGATTATGTAGAATTTTTATTTTTCATCCGATTTCGTTGGGATTTTTTTCTTTGGATTCCTCTTGATCTAAGCTTTCAGTAATATGTAAACGGATTTGATGTAGCTCTTACCGTTTCCGAGCTACAAGGGGTCAAAGGGGCCAAAATTGCAATTTTTCTAAATATGTCAAATCTTTATTTTTCATC
>MJUU01056186.1:163275-185627 GCA_002080025.1 Modiolus philippinarum
TCTTGGGGTTAAGTGAGGAGTACGCTTGCGTAGTGAGGAGAACGCATGCACTGAAGATTATTGACCAATAGGAATTTCAGATTTTCGAAAATCAAAATGGCGCCTAGTTTCATCCTGATAAAACGGGGCGGGGTTTAATTTTTCTGTTTCCTTGTGGAAGTTGAAAAGTATTATAAACATTTACTATAGGTGGTACTGGGAACAGGTTTGTAGAGGATGATGGGATTGGTATTGCAATATCGCTTAGCCAGATTTATAAATATAGAAATGATGAAAAGAATAAAAGTAATGTATAAATTTAAAACCAGAAGTTAATAAATAAAGATGAGGTATTGTGCAATAATCAATAATATACAAATAACAAAGCGTGATTGTAGTTTATGGAGATACTTAGGCAATGGAGAACGAAAGGTGGAACAGAGATAGAATTGGGTTTTTTGCGGAAGAATAAAGAGCTACCGGTGTTTATTTGTGTGTGCTGTAAAAGGTTTATGTTTCGAAGCCAAGAATTTAATGCAAAAGATGAGAGGTTGAAAGAAATGTTAAAACAAGAGAAGCATATTGTGTGTAAAACGTGTAACTCTTATGTGTGTAAGGAGGCTATTAACTCCTTTTGAAGAATCAAATTCGCTAGAACAACATTTAATTTCTCCAGTTTTACCATTTTACAAAATTGTGATTTTACCTAAGAGTGATCAGCGAGCTTTACATGGTCAAGTTATGTGTGTAAAATCCGACATGATAAAAATAACGAAAAGTATTGATTTGAGTATACAAATACATCATGAGCCACCACACCCTTGTCAATCAAACACGCAATTTTCTAACCAATGCTATTCCATAGCCTAGCGTATCCTTTTTATTTCATAAAAACCATTATCCGATTTATATCATCCACTTATGTTTATAAAGTCCCCTCGTGTTTTCTAGTTATATATATCAATGATGAGGGATGTTACTAAAAATATCTATTATTTCATTTCTTCTCTTCTGTGTATTCCTCCACTTTTGGGGAACCAGTATTGATGACCCCTGGTGTAATCAAAGTACTGATAACACTGATAGACAGAACACAATGAGTTTACTATAAATGTTCCAAATAGGGGGGGGGGGAAATTGTTTTTTTGATAATGCTTGGATAATGATTGGAGGGGTTCATTTAGGTGACTTCTGTGTTTGCCTCCAATAGCAATCATTTGATGTGATTAAACTTTTTAGTCGATAAAAGAATTTATTTCTACAAATTATTTTGTCAGAAGGACATTCATTGTTCAAAGTTGCTAAATGTTTCTTCTTTACTACTACTCGGGGCATAAGTGTTTCACAAAACACATCTTATTTACCTCTTGATAATGCCTGATATGCGGTGGGATCCTTTGGGTAACTTAAATGTTGTATGTGTTTGCATCCAAACACAATCATCACTTTTCATGTTGTAACTTTTCAATTGATGCCAGAATTTATAAATACATACATGTATTAATTTCCCAGAAGCACATAAATTTCTGTTCATGCTTAATGATTCTTCTTGACTGCTACATGGGGGCATAAGTGTTTCACAAAACACATCTTGTTCTCTGTTGTCCTTTACTTGAATGTCTGTACATCCGTTAAAAACTTTTCATTCAAACATCTTCCTTCAAACCACTGGGGCAGTTTGAACCAAACTTGGTCACAATGGTCTGTTGAGGAACCCCTATAAAAATTGTATTCAGAAGGTCCCCATCTCATCCTAGATTGCCACCAGCAGGGAAACAAAGTTTAACATTGGAGCCTAAGGAAAATACATTCAAAGTTTTTTTTCAGAACTACAAGTCCAGTTAGAATCAAATGGTCCTTAGATGGCCTCTTCCAGAAAGGTGTCTGTCAGGTCTGTATCCATCCAAGATGCAGTAAACATAGTTTTACATTAGAACCTCTGAAAAACATATTAAAGATCTTCTTCTCAGAAACTACTTGTTAATTAGAACCAAGCTTAGTCACAATGGTCTGTAGATGGTATCCTCCAAAAAGGGATCTGGCAGGTCCCTACTCACTCCAATAACACCTCCAGCAGGGAACATAGTTAAGTATTGGACCTTAAAAACACATTCAAAGAAAGTGCTTGTAAATTAAGAGCCAAGCTTAGTCACAATGGTATCTTCAATAAAAATCCAAGATGGCTATCAGCAGGGAACATAGTCGAATATTGGACCCTATGGAAACACATTTAAAGAATTTGGTCTCTGAACCACTCATCAAATTGGAATCAATTTTGATCACAATGGTCCTGTGTTGATCCCCTCAAATTTGTGTCTCCATTGAGATCCCCACCCCTGAACCATATACATTCAAACCTGTCTATAATGGTAATTAAAGGGATTTAGAAAATATGACCTCTGTAAGCAGGTGACCTTTATATAAAGTAATAAATGTTTTCAGATTTTTAGCTCACCTCAAAGGGTCAAATTGAGCTAGTGCCATCACTTGGTGTTTGTGGTCCATCTGTCTATTAGCTTTCCACATTTTCCTCAAATTCCTGAAAACCACTGAAGCAAATTAAACCAAACTTTACAGGAATGATATATAGAAGATCCAGTAAAAAGATTGCTCATTTTGTTGCAATTGTACAAAAAACATGGCTGCCAGTGCAGAACTTATTTATCAGTGGACCCTGTTGGAAAAAACATTATTTTCATTAACTCTCCAGACATTAATTTCAACCAAACTTTACAGGATTGATGTAGGGAAGGTCCTTTACAAAGATTGCTCATTTCTTTCTGATCCAATGATCTAAACTACTGGAATGATGTAGGAAGGTCCTTTACAAAGATTCCTCATTTCTTTCTGATTTGACAAAACAACATGGCTGCCAGCACAGAACATAGAAAAACCAACTATTAAGCATTTTGTCAGTCTCTGAGCCTCTAGTTTTACTTATATTGATCTGTAAACAAAATGTACATTGTTTTTATAGCAGCACTATTCCAGGAATGTANAAAAAAATGTAGTAAAATGTCTTTCTGGTCATACATTGAACAATATTTTTTGTACCTTTCCATTTAAAACTTCATTATCAAAGTGATCCAGTATTTTATAATGTTCATGTTTGTAGTCTGCTCACTAAAATAGTCCAAAATTTTATCTTCAGTTTGTGGGGCTTTGTATTTAGATAGTTAATATCGATAAAATTTCAGACTTCTGTGGTTTTCAGTAAGCTAAATAACATTAAGATAAGTCTTCGTACTTTCATTTTGTTTTAAAGTCAACATTTTCATTGGACTTTTGTGGTTTTTAGCTCACTTGACCCAAAGGGTCAGTGAGAGCTATTGCCATCAATTAGCATCCTATGTCTGCCTATCATGCATTATCTTTTCATATTTTCATCTTTTCCTCTGAAACCACTGAAGCAAATTCAACCAATCTTTACAGGAATGATGTATCAAAGGTCCTTTACAAAGATTGCTCATTTCGTTCTGATCTGCTAAAAAATATGGCTGCCAGCAAGGGAACTTAGTTTAACATAGAACCCTAATGGAAAATATCCTTTTCATCTCCTGCTCTGAAAAAATCAAAGCAAATTTAAGTGAACTGTATTGGACTGAAGCAAATTTAAATAAATTTTACATCATTCCAATACAGTTTAGTTAAATTTGCTGAAGTAGTGGATGTGGATTTCAAACATAACTCTGATAGGAATACTTTATGGAATTAGTGATTAAGATAGTTATGCTGGTTTTAATGAAATGTAATGCACATTATGGTTCAGAGAAAGATAGAAAAATTACTGCCTCGTCTTGTTTCATTTCCCTTAACACAAATGATGTTTCTTCTGCTGAACAAGCCTCTTGTTTAGTATAAACAGACTCTTATATGTGAAATTACAAAATTAAAGAAATTCTGATTCTTCGGTATGCTTTTCGTAGTTCTCATATGAATTTAAGTTTCCTTCCTACTAAAAAAAATAAAAGAGGAAGGTTTAATTACACTCAGAGTTAGAAAAAAAATAATCGACATTCATTCTTTTATATATTTAAATGTCTTGACATAGGGTTAGAATACAAAAAGCAGTTACCAAACAAAATTATCAACAACAAACATTTTAGCTGGATCTTTACTGTTTTCATAAGTGGTACACCCAATGTATAACTGTCCAGTGCCACTGAAGGCAAGAGACCTTGGTAAAAATATCCCTATTGCTTTTGTGTTGTAATATGTAATGATGTCTCCCTCACTGCTCAATATGTGTAGTGTGTTATTTGGTGTGTCTGTCACAACAAAGTTTTCGGATGGAGTTGAAACAATACGCCATGGTTTGAACGGATTCTTATCATCATTTACTTTGGGATGTCCTTTGTATATGTTTCTGACCCCTCCCTCTAAATCTAATACAACCACCCTCCCTTTGTAATCGACAGATATATAGTCTATAACTGCAATGTTATTGTTTTTGATACTAGTTAAAAAGCAAGGAGCGGTAAATAAATTATTGTTTGTACTGTCATATTGAAAGACTTTCTCTGGTTTTCCCGTTTGATCCATCACTATTACCTGTGTGGGTCCCACAGCTGGGAAGAGTGGTCCGGTGTCTGTGGCTCCTATAATAACTTTATTTGTATCTGTAACATGGACACCAGTTGTAAGTAATGGTGATACACTGAACAGGGAATCCTTCACTTTATGGGAACCAGATGGTACCAGTTTTAGAGTAGAGGAGTCCTTTACAGACAGCAGTAGATCATTGGAGGGAAGAAGTGTCATATCTTTCACTAAAATATCAATGTTTGACATGACCTTTAAGGTATCTCCGTCCAAATTTACTTTCTGTATTGCACTTGCACCTGCATTATTTATCCATATAGAGCCATCTTTGCAGAGTTGGATATTGAAAATCGTGCACATATTTGCTGAATATTGATGATTTACAAGGAGGTCTGTGTTGCATGGAAGAGTGACATCTTCTTCTTTACCGTATATTTTGGAAATGTCTGATGCGTTTCCTGGAATATAATTTCGAATATAGTCAGTTTCAGTGTTAGTCATTGGAATAGGAATTTTCATTGATTTCAATAATGATTCAGAAGAACAGAAGACTTTCTTAACATCATTGGACCTGAGAAGTTCATCTACTTTGTCATTTTGTTCACGGAATTTGTCCTCAATTTCCTCCATTCTTCTTTCCTCTTCTTCAACTGATTTTAGTATGTCTGCCCATCTCTTATCAAGTTCAGTGAAGAGTTTACCTGTATTTTGTTTTACAGCAACCATTAAAGCACTCTCATGAGCAGCAATTTCTTCTTTAGCTTTGTTATAGCTATTATTTTCTAAGAATTTTACTCCATATAATTTCCCATGACTGATTTTAAGAGTTTCGAATCCTTCATTCATTTTTATTTGTTCATTTTTAATTTTATCCACAATACTTTGGTATTTCTCACTGATTTTTGAAAAGTTATGTTTTTTATGAGTCTCGGCAACACAACTCTGACACACGGCTTGTTCACATGACTTGCAGTATAAACAGCAGTATTTCCCATCATGTACACCACACTTGATCTTTGAGAAGTCCAACCCTTGGTCAGGTTCTTCACTTATTTCTGTGATATCTATTATAGTATGGTCATCGGCAGCCAGACACTTTGGGTTAACTTTATCAACACATCCTTCACACATCACTGATCTACAGTCTAAACATTTCCATTTAATTTTGTGTTCATTCTTACAAAGTTGACAGACTAAAGCAATTTGTCCTTTTCTCATTGAACTAGATGACAAATTTGAGTGTGCCATTTTGTCTTTAATAAAAAAGCTTGTATTTACTTGATATTATGTTCTTGTAAGGTTAGGAGGTTGTGATTTTGAAAGAAACACAATAAACCATGAATGAATTTTACTTGTAGCTAAATCCTTTTAAATCCTATTGTTTTCTTAAATTGAAATTAAAATTGCAACAATTTTTTCATGACAAATTAATGTATAGTGTTTTTCAATTGAAATCATATTTCTTTATCTAGAGCTTTGCCATAAATTTTAGAAGTACTATAATTATTTTTATTGGTAATTTGTATGAGTTTCCTTTGATCTCACAAAGCAAATATTTTTCAGTATTTGCTACTGCCCGAATACAAAAAAATATTAGCAAAAAGTATCTTAGGCCACGCCTAGTTTGTCAATCAGAATCAATGAAACAAAGAAATATACATCTTACAGAGACTCTTACCGAATCCTACAAATTCTTTTACTAATAAATACTAATCAATTTCACGATTTGTTGAAAATTAACATTCATTTTCAAAATTTGTTCTATTAAATGATTTAGTTGATTACCGATGAAAAGAATAATAGAAGTTTTGTTTTTGATACAAGAAATCAAAAACAAAACTTCCATTATTCTATATTTATTGTGAGTAGTTACTGGATAAGGGCAGAGTGGACATTGCATTTTACCATAGAATTTAGATAATTATGAGGTTCATGCAGAGCCAACCAAAACTCACAACTGAATAAAGTTTATTGGTATTTTTGTGAGTGAGAGGCTATTTTGACACATCAGTAAACTCCAAAGTTACTTTTATTAGCCCACCTGACCAAAAGGGTCAGGTGAGCTATTGCCATCACTTGGCGACTGTCGTTTGTCGATCATAAATTTTTTCAAAAAATTTTCTCTTGAATGAAACCACTGAGCCAATTTTAACCAACTTGGCCTCAATCTTAAGTTTCAAAATTGTATCCGATAAGTCTGAAAACCAGACAATATGGCTGCCGTTACTGACCTTACTGGAATAGCATATAGCGGATAATTGCTGTTTTTGGCAAATAACTTAAAAATGGTTACAGACATAAAAAATCTGATGCGAAATGATCACCATGACAAGACCTACATACCATGCAATAGTGGTCAACTTTAAATTGCAAAAATGTTCAGTATATCAAGATATCCCTACCTTGGAATCTACTTGTCCAATTGGAACCATACTTGGTCACAACTGGCCTTAGTTGGCCCCTTTTGAAAAATGTCTCTGGCAATTTCACATCAGATCCAAAATGGCAGTCAGTGGTGAACATATTTTAACATTGGAGCCTATGGGAAAATGAATTCAAACATCTTCTTTTCAGAAACTACCTTGCCAGTTGAAACCATATTTGGACACAATAGTCCTTGGGTGGTATTCTTCAAAAGATTGTCCAACAAGTCTACATCTCATACATGATGTCTGCCAGCAGGGAACTTAATTTAACATTAGATCCTATAGGAAAACACTCTCAAAGATTTTCTCTGAAACTACTTGGCCAATTGGAACTAGGTCAAAATTGTCCTTTGTTGGCTTTCTGAAAAATTGTGTAAGGCAGGTCCGTGTCATATCCAAGATGGCCAGCAGTGGGGAACATAGTTTGAAATTGGACCCAATGGAAAAGTTTTCAAAGGACTTCTCCTATAGAGCAAATTAGAACCAAACTTGGTCACAATAGTCCTTGTGTGGCCCCTTTGAAATCATGTATTTGGGAATGACTATGCATTGTCCAAGATGGCTGCCAATAAGAACTTAGTTTATTAAAAACATATTCAAAGATCTTCTCTTACTATACTTATCTTCTTGGAACTTAACTAGGTCACAAATGTCCTTTGTTGGACCTCCTTGAAAAATGTGTCCTGAAAGTCCATGTAAGATCCAAGATGGCCTTCATTAGGGAACATAGTTTAACATAGGACCCTACTGGAAATGCAATTGAAGAAAATTTCCTCTTAAACACCCTTCCAAAGTTTGTGATTTTTATGCCAGCAGATAGAACCCTATGGAAAATTCATTCAAAGACCTTCTCTTCTTACACATTGGGTCATACATATTACAATGAGGTCTGTCAACATACCAGAAAATAAGACCTTTTAACTTTGATGGTCTATGTCAGGTGAGCAATACAGCTAGTTGCTTTACTTATAATTTGATTCATAATACCCCCTGCAAACAAAGTTTGGGGGGGGGTATATAGGAATCACCCTGTCCGTCCGTCCATGAACCTTGTCAGCCCATGTTCTCCTAAACTGCTGCTTGGAATTTGATTAAATGTTACACAGTTGTAGTACACCATCTGAAGATGTGCATGAAGTAATATGGTTGCTGCTCGAAATTTTGAAGGGGAGATAATACTCTTTGAATATTTTCTGGAAAAAGTGGGGAGGCGAAACTTGTCGGCGCATGTTCTCCTAAACGGCTGCTTGGGTTTTTATGAAATGTTACACAATTGTAGTGCACTATCTGAAGATGTGCATGAAGTAACATGGTTGCTGTCTGAAATTTTGAAGGGGAGATAATTCGTCTTTGAATATTTTCTTTAAAAAGGGGGGGAGGCGAACCTTGTCAGCACATGTTCTCCTAAATGACAGCTTGGATTTTCATGAAATGTTACACAGTTGTAGTACACCTTCAAAAGATGTGCATGAAGTAATACGGTTGCTGCCCAAAATTTTGAAGGGGAGATAATTCATCTTTGAATATTTTCTGGAAAAAGGGGGGTATACAAACCTTGTCAGCACATGTTCTCTTAAGCGGCTGCTTGGAATTTGATGAAATGTTACACAGTTGTAGTACACTACCTGAAGATGTGCATGAAGTAATATGGTTGCTGTCTGAAATTTTGAAGGGGAGATAATTGGTCTTTAATATTTTTAGAAAAAAAGGGGGAGGTATATCATTTTGTCCATACTTGTATTGTGTCCACATTTGTACTGTGTTCACAACTGTATTGCTTCCACACACACACTTAAATTTACACTTGCCATATTGAATCATGGTTCAATTTGCGGGGGTATACCTGGCTGCCATTCTGCAACAGCTCTAGTTATGATTAGTATAGTCTCTGACACCAACTTGATTGCACTATATAACCTATGGAGATCAGTCAACAAAAGGTCAATAGCCTTTTAGTTTTTTATACGACCGCAAAAAATTTGTGGTCGTACAATGGTATGGTGCTGTTGACGACGTCGTCGTTGGCGTCATTGGTGTCGTTGTCTGTAGACACTTTTGTTTTTGGTCAATAACTTAAGTTTGAGTTGATCAATCATTATGAAATTTTAACACAATGTTCCTTTGCACAAAAGGAAAGCTGGGATAGGTTTTGGATAATTTGGCCCCTTTTGCAAAATTGGGTGTTTTCACATATTTGGCTGTAGAATTTTTATTATTTATTGAATTTTTATGGGGTTTCTTTAAGTGCTCCTGAGGAAATTTCCAATCAGTAGTATGTCAACAGATTTCACGTCGCATGTACCATTCATAAGATAAATGGGCCCAAAGGGGGCGAATTTCAAAAATTGTGCTTTTTATACCCCCCCCCCCCCCCCAAACAAAGTTTGGGGGTATATAGGAATCACCCTGTCTGTCTGTCCGTCTATCCACATTTCTCGTAAGCGCAACTCCTCTTAAACCAAACGAATGATTTTGATGAAACTTTGCACAAAGGAAGAACACTATATGTAGATGTGCATGAAGGAATATAATTATTGTCCAAAACCAGGAAGGGGAGATAATTCCACTTGGACTTTTCATTGATTCCCTATGTATGTGTTCTTTATGGGTTACCATGTAAGCGCAACTCCTCTTAAACCACTGGAAGTATTTTGATGAAACTTTACACAAAGGAAGGACACTATATGGAGATGTGCATGAAGGAATATAATTATTGTCCAAAACCAGGAAGGGGAGATAATTCGACTTTGACTTTTCGTTGATTCCCTATGTGTGGGTTACCTCGTAAGCGCAACTCCTCTTAAACCACTCGAAGGATTTTGATGAAACTTTACACAAAGGAAGTACACTATATTGAGATGTTCATGAAGAAAATAAGTATTGTCCAAAACCAGGAAGGGGAGATAATTTGACTTAGACTTTTCGTTGATTCCCTATGTATGGGTTACCTTGTAAGCGCAACTCCTCTTAAACCACATGAATGATTTTTATGAAACTTTACACAAAGAAGAGCACTATGTGTAGATGTGCATGAAGGAATATGATTATTGTTTGAAATCAGGAAGGGGAGATAATTTGACTTTGACTTTAGTTGATTTCTCCTGCAATTATCTTTTTTCCAAGAAAAAAATTTAAGCATAGATATTTTGAAGTCAAACTGTTAAAGAGGCACACTTTTTTCATTGTAATCCTCTTGAAAAGTTGTTACAAGGTGTTGTAATGAAATTTCTCTAATGCTTATGATTTTTGTGTAAAATGTCAAATAGGCTAAAAAGTTTAATTTCATATTTGTCTAATTTAGACAGAGTATTTTCATTGGAACCCTTGTGTAAAGTTCTTTCTTGAAGATTATATCATTATGTCCATACATGTTCTTGTTTATTTCTAGTCCGATTTTGATCCAGTTTTTTTCAATGGATGCCTTATGAAGAATAAACATAGCATTTAAATGTTTGATTTTTGCTAACTTGTTTCCTCTTTGAGCTATAAGGGGCCAAACGGGGCCAAAATTGCAAATGTGCGGATAACTTAAAATTTTTATTTTTCATCGGATATTGATGGGATTTTTTTCTTAGGATTCGATTTGTTGTAAGCTTTTAGTAGTATGCCAACAGATTTTGCGTATCTCTTACAGATTCTGAGCTATAAGGGGTGGAAGGGGTTGAAATTTCAATTTTTCTAAAAATGGAAAATCTTTATTTTTTAATCGTATTTTTATGGGATTTTTTTTATCTTTAGATGCCTGTTATGTAAACTGACAGTAGTATGTCAACAGATTTAGCGCTTACAACGTACACAGTTTCAGAGCTACAAGGGGTCAAAAGGGCTAATTCTTTATGATGCCTAGTTCGTGTTCTGCTAATTACTGTGCAAGTATCTTACTGTGTCCATCTATTTACTGTGTCAAGCTCTTAACTATGTCCAAATTCGCTTTAACTTACACATGTTTAAATTTCAGTGGTCGACATGCTGCAGTCGTATCATGCTGCGCTCGGCGTAGCCCTTTATTCTTTATATTAAGGTAGTTCGATCCTCATAAAAATATCAGACAGAATTTTTTTCTTTAAAGATATTTTGTAGGTCCTAACCTATATGTTCCAAAAATAAAATAAAAATGATATGTCACTGGCTTTGAAAATCAGACCAAATTCAATATTTTTAGCAATATTTACAGAGAATATATAGGGAACTGTGAGAACATGCTTATTGTTTATCTTCATATGAAATAAATATCAGATAGATTTTTAGCTCACCTGGCCTAAAAGGCCATGTGAGCTTTTGCCATCACTATGCCTCCGTCGTCTGTCTGTCAACAATTTCAAAAATCTTCTCCTCAGAAACCACTGGGCCAGATGTAACCAAACTTGGCCTGTATCATCACCAGAGTATGGCTTCTCAAAATTGTGTTCAATTAGGCGGTAGGTCAAACAACATGGCCGCCGTTGCTAAAAATAGAACATGGGGGTAAATTGCAGTTTTTGGCCAATAACTCGAAAACTGTTACAGATATCAAAAATCTGACCTGAGTAAAAATGATCAGCATGGCAAGATATACCTGCCCTGCAATTTTGAAGAAAATCTGAAAACCCATCTTGGAGTTAGAGCCCTTTTTCCATTAAATTTTCAAAATTTTTGCATTTTTTATTTTTTATTTCAAAAAGTGTAACAGATAGAGGTCAAGTGTAAAATGCAAAAATGTTCAGCATATCAAGGTCTACCCACCTCGAAATTTTGAAGAAAATCCATAAATCCTTGTAGGAGTTATTGCCCTTTTTTCACCGAATTTTTTAAATTTTCGTGTTTTTCATCTTTTTTTCCTTAAACTATAGAAGATGAAGGTCAAGTGTAAACTGATGAAATGTTTGCCATGCTGTGGCAACTTCAAAACTGATGTTGAAAATTGTTCGTTGACTGCCATTTTCAAAATGGCAGCCAAAAAAGGAGGGAAAATTCAACATTGTCCGATTTCAATGAAATTTGGTTTCCAAATAGATATTGATGTTGCGACTTTAAAACCAGTGTTGAAAATTGTTTGTTGACTGCCATTTACAAAATGACGTCTCAACTTCAAAACTGGTGTCGAAAGTGGTCCTTAGCAAGAACCTTTTTTGTCAAAAAAGCCAAAAAAGAAATAAAGTAAAACATGATCAGACTTTAAAAACAGTTCAAGATATTGGAGGTGTTCGAGCTACAAAAGTTTGAGAAACTGAAGATCAACTGTATAACTTACAATGTTTCCTTGATCAAGGCAACTGAAATCCAGGTGAGCGATACAGGCTCCTGGGAGCCTATGGTTTATATTTTTTGAAGTTACAGAGATTAACATTTCAGCTAGCTGTTACGCTGAAAAATATATATGTCACCTTTCAATTCAGAGAGATACTTTATATAGTTTACGAAATAGACATTATATACAGGAAAAGGAAGCTGATTCGTGGGAAAGTGTATGTCAATCTATTATGACGTCACAATGAATAGGCCAATACAGGAATATTCCAGCTTGTAAATCAAGTCAGTTCAGCATCTGACTTGTGTTGAAATGCGCAAATGGAATGCTCGGAGTATTAGTGTCGGTCTATCTTAACCAATAAAATTGAACAGTACAAGTTACCACCATGAAAAGGCCAAATTATGCATGACTGATTTTTTGCTGCATTTTATCTTTTTCAAAAACCAAAAATACAAATGGACAAAAGTTTATGTTGATTGTTGTAATCTGATGAAAGTTGGCAGATAAATAGTCATTAGTGTGAAGAAGGCTTAAAAAACATTTTTTTCTCATGGCCACCATGCAAAATATGTCAAATGAAACATGCCCAATCAAAAATACGATCCCCCTGCTACCCTTTTTTGGACCCCCTCCCCCTGAAATAAGATACAAGTGTTTTTGAAACTAAATTTCTTTTTTTTTTAACAATCATTGTTACTGTAAAACAGCAAAAAGGTATGATTGCCAGGTAAAATTTCAAAAAGTAACTGGTCTTTTGAGAATTTCAGGAAATCTACCCACATCAAAGTTTTTTTTTCCAATATCATTGAAAATCATTATTAATTCTGTAAGGAATTGAAAAATATAGGGTTGCAAGTAACAATTCCACAGATAAAAATCTATCTTTGGGGTTTCAAGAATTTGTCAAAATTAGAATCAAACATTTTTGCACCTGACAGTTGAAAATCATCATTTTTACTATAAGGGATTGAAATAGATATATTATCCAGTTGAGTTCCTAAAAATAATGGGTCTTTGAGTTTCAGCAAATTTACCAGAATTAGGATCACATTTTTTTGCAATTTGACAATTGAAAATTATCATTGAAACATACATAATGCATAAAAAAGATATGGTTGCTAGGTAAAATTCCAAAAAGAAATTGGTCTTTGAGAGTTTCAGGAAATTTAACTAGAATCATAATTTTATAATCCTCGTGTTCATACTAGCTGATGATATTAAAAAGTTGCTGAATTATAAATCTTCATGATGGAATTTCAAAAATTATTGGTCTTTGACAACAGTAGTCAAAATTCTAAAAATTAAATATGGATTCAAAGAGCAATTCCAATTACTCCTCATGAACACATAAACCACAAAATAAAAATTACACATAGAGTTCCAGTGAAATGATGAGTATTTATTGTTTTACAATTTTTTGCTGCTTAAGGGCATACCCCTAGGGGGTCATACCAAAAGTCTGCTACCATTAGTAAATGAGATGCATATAATGGAATCATATACAAAGTTTCAGGTTCCAAACATGAATTCTTCAGAAGATTTGGCTTATTATTGGATATTTTGAAATGCAATTTCGATCATTTTTCTGCCCTGAGGGCAAATTTCAAAATTCCTAACCCTTCAGCACAGACAACTTTTATAGTGTTACTTCTACACTTATTACAAAGTTTCTTTGATTAACGGAGTAAGAGGAGTTCCGGCTGAGTTGATTTTTTGTGTTAAGGATCTCCTAGAGGGCCATGCCATGATGGGTCATACAAAAATTCTGACACCCTCTGTGAAGTTGCTGTATATTATGTGAGTCGATTCCTGAGTTTCAACTTTCTAGCCCAAATAACCTTGGAGATTTCTTCAATTATTGGATATCAGGGAAATTCGATTTCTCCCATAATTTGCTCAAGGGCGTTTGACAGAAATTCCGAACCCACAGTGTTCTACAGCAGATCATACTCTAGTTTGGTGCCAAGTTTCAAATTTGTATCTCTTATAGTTTCAGAGCTATCAGGGAGCATTACAAATGCATGTACATGTATATACGTACATACATATGGACGGACTGCATTACATTATCCCCTTCTTTCGCTAAATGTGGGGGGGGATGGAGATAACATTGTTGAAATTAAAGGTAGATTGTCACAGTCTATAAACAAGGTGCTATCACTGAATTGGTTGCAAATCAAGTTATAAGCAAAGTCAAGGAGACAATAAGTTATTGCTATGTTTATTTTTTCACTCCAGAAAAGTTATAGTTACCAGACAAAATTGTCAACAGCAAAGATTTTAGCATAATCAGTACTGTCTTTATAAGTAGCACATCCAATATATAACTGTCTTGAGCTACTGAAGGCAAGAGAGAATGGTAATGTTATTCCTATCTGCCTGGTGTTGTAGATTGAAATGATATCTCCCTCACTGCTAAGTACGTGTAGTGTGTTGTTAGGTGTGTCTGTCACAACAAAGTTATCTAATGGGGTGGAAACAGTTCCCAAAGGCCTAAATAGATTCTTATCATTATTTACATTGGGATGTCCATGGTATATGTTTTTTAACCCGCCCCCTAAATGTAATACAACAACCCTCCCTACGTAATCATCAGACACCCAGTCAGTAACTGCAATGTTATTATTATTGTTACTAGTTATATAGCCAGGCAAGGAAAACAAAGGATTGTTATGGCAGTCATATCGAAAGACTTTCTCCAGTTGTCCTGTTTGGTTCATCACTATGACCTTTGTTGGTCCATTAGCTGGGGAGAATGGTCCAGCGTCTATGGCTCCTATAATAACTTTATTTGTAGCTGTAATATGGACACCAGTGGTTAGTAGTGGTGATACACTGAACAGGGAATCCTTCACTTCATGGGAACCAGATGGTACCAGTTTTAGGTTAGAGGAATCCTCTACAGAAACAAGTAGATCATACAAGGGAAGAAGTGTCATAGCATTAACACCAATATCCAAGTGTTGGATTGTCTTCACAGAATCTCCTTCTAGATTTACTTTTTGTAAAACATTTAAATCTAAATCATTTATCCATAAAGAACCATCTTGACAAGCTATAATATTGAAAATTGCATTCAATTTTGTTGAACAGTGTTTTTTAACATGGAGTTCTGTGTTGTAAGGAAGATTTACATCCTCAAATTTCCCACTTAAATTTGAAATATTTGATATATCACCTGGGACAAACTTGGGTATATGTCCAAATTTAATGTTTATAGTTGGAATGCGGATTCTCATTGTTTGTAACAATGTTTCAGAAGAAGAAACCACTTTTTCAAAATCATTGGAAAGAAGCACTTTATCTACTTTATTATTTTGGTCTTGTAATTGTTTCTCGGTTAATTTCACTCTCTCTTTCTCTTTATCGACTGATTTAGATATATCTTCCCAAGCTTTATCAAACTCAGTGAAGAGTTTATTTGTATGTTTCTTTACAGCATCTACTAAAACATTTTCATGTGCAGCTATATCTTCTTTAGCTTCATTGTATCGTTTATTTTCTAGGAATTTTACTTGCCGTAGTTTTCCATGACTGATTGTTAGAGTCTGTAATCCTTTGTTCATATTTTTTTGTTCACTTCTAATTTTATCCACTTTATTTTGGTATTCATCACTGATTTCACTAAAGTCATGTTTCTTGTGAGTCTTGACTACACAGCTCTGACACACGAGTTGGTCACATGATTTGCAGTATAAACAGCAGTATTTCTCGTTATGAAAATCACACTTGATCTTGTCAAAGTCCAGCTTTGGGCCAGGGTCTGCTTGGTGTCGGCCAATATCCCTGAAATCTGTGATGGTATGGTCCTCGGCAGACGGAAAATTAGGATGGTCTTTATCCCGACATCTTTGACACATCATTAATTTACATTCTAAGCACTTCCACTTGATATTTTGTTCATTTTTACAAATTTGGCAGACCAATGCAACCTGTCCTTTTTTTAATGATCCATCCCAGGGAAGTGAGTTTGCCATTTTGTTATGGTCTGTGATAAAACATTTTGGATTTGCTTTATATTATTTATTTTATTTAAATTACTTGAAAGGTTATATAGTTGTAAATTTCAAAAAGACATAATTCCATGAATGATTCTATTGTTAATCACTTATTAAAAGTGTATTGTTTTCTTAAATTAAAATTAAAATGCAGGAAGTACCTTACTATTGATATTTTGGTGTCATAAATGTGATTTGAATTGTTAAAAGTAAAAAAAAAACATGTATGACAATTTCGAAACAAAAAAATGCACTTTTTAAAGAATTGAAAGCCAACTTAGTGGTGTCAAATTTGAGAAATTAAATGCATTTCAGTTGAACTTATTGTTCACACATATAAACTCAATGTAACTACAAGTTAAAATTATGGCAGATTTCCTGGATCATTAACATATTTTATTTGAAATTCATCCATGAATATTCCTCTAGTAACACCTAAAAGAACACCTTCAAAATCCTGTTTTTTGTCTGTTAATCAATTACTCAATGTTCTGTAGAACTCTGTTGTATACCAATTTGTACTGCCTGAAGGGGTTTACCTTGATACTCCAGTGATGACAAATTGGTATACAATAAAATTCTGTAGAACACTGAGTAATTGATTAACAGACAAAAGACAGGAGTTTTGAGAGTGTTCTTATAGATGTTACTAGAGGAATATAGGTATATTCATTGATGAGTTGCAAATAAAATAAGTTTATGATCCAGGAAATCTGCCATAAGTTAAGGTAAGGTATGAACATCTGGTTTTTAGCTCCTAATTTGGTTATAGCCAGGGTGAACCTTTCAATCACTTGGCGTATGACATCAGTCCATCATTAATTTTCATTCAAAGATTTTCTCCTTCTGAAACCACTCACGCAATTGAAACCAAACTTTCACAATAGTAATTGGGTGATCACCTTTGGAAATTTTTGTCTGACAGGTCTGCACCCCATCCATGCATCGTGGCCACCAGTTTGATTATAGTGTAACATTGGACCCTATTTGGAAACCATTCAAAGATTTTCTCCTGAAACTGAAGATCAGTTAAAACCAAACTTGGTCACAATGGTCCTTAGATGATCTCCTTCAGGTGTCAGACAGGTTCCCGCTTATCAATGATGATACCTATGGGAAAACATTTCAAAGATCTTTTCTACTGAAATCATTAGAATGAAAGTTGGTCAAAATAGCCCTTTTGTGTTCTCCTTATAAACTTGTGTCTATCATGTTGCATCCTGCCCTTAACTGGAACCAAACTTGGTCACTATAGTTCTTTGGTTGTTGCCTTTAAAAATATGTTTGACATGTTGTCCTTAGAATCAATAATTTGAAAATTTACCCAAATTATGCAAACTTTTTAATAATGGCTTTTAAAATTCAGAAACAATGCTTAGAGATGATCCAAATTTTAGCTTTTTGCAGGTGTATGTCCAGTGTTCAGGAAGATAACCTACTGGCCCTGTATGTTCATTTGAAACTTAGTAATCAGTTTATATTTATGATGACAGTGTATTTCAAAAAGTGACTTCATGTATCTACATGTGCTTTTTCTTTCCTTACAAGATAAATATTGAAAAAAAACAGCAACATGTAACACAATATTTTTAAAAAGCTATGGAAAATTAAGTTCACAGATTTATTTTTCTTTTCCTTCCAATTACAGCTGCAGAGGCCTGGGCACAATCTAAAGATGACAGTACCAGCAGTAATGATAACAAAGATACACAGATATCAAGATTTAATGTTTGTGAGTAATATTTGTATCAAGAGTTGACAAAACAATAATTCCAATTGCTATTGCAATGTCCAATTTCATTTGTCATGGTCATGAACAATAACAAAGAAGATATTTCTTGCTCATTGATACGATCAGGGGAAAAATAGTGCAGTATATGGTGAAGTCAAATTCAGTGACAACATTGTTTTAAGTTCACTGGATTGGAATTATAAGAAATCAATGAAATTTTGAGGAGTTTATGGATGTGCAATGTGGCCTTTCACTCACAAACTGAATAAAGTTGATAAACTCTCCAAAATTACTTTTATTCCTATATTATGGTTTATGAAATAAAATACAAATTATTTACAGAGATTAAAATAACAGTGTGCCTGCACAGCAACACCCCTTTTTGGACTCTGGACTTGGGCCTTATTTTTTGTGTACTTTGGACTTGACCACTTGAGTCCATGGACTCAAAAGTCATAGCATTTCAGACTTGTACTTCAAATTTTTAAAAAATTCAAAAATTCAAAAATGGACTCAGGACTTCATCTCAGATTTTTTGTGTACTCTGGACTCAAGTGGGTAGGGGGGTTATACCCTAAAAAATCAGGCTTATTTTTGGCAGGACAGGCTAACATTTTCAAAAATTTACTTAGAAATACTAGCAAATATATTGAAATTATGAATTCATGGCAGGCTAGAATTTGGAGTTATTTCCAACACTGTTACATATTCATGATACAAAAAATACTAATGTAGTTTTGGTAAATTACCTGAAAACCTTATGTAAAGATGACTTATTTTTTGGAAATGACTAAAGAAAGAACTTTTTTATTGCTGTTGTTCATCTTGAAAATCACAATGACGCCTAAAGGTATCTAATGCCAGCTGAAGGTGGGTCAGATTTCAAGTTTTTGATTTGGTGACTATAATGAATTTAATATTTTGAACACTGGTTAATTTATTTTTTAGCTCACCTGGCTAATGCCAGGGTGAGCTTTTGCCATCACTTTGCGTCCGTCCGTCCGTCGTCTGTCCGGCGTAAACTTTTCATTCAAAGGTCTTCTCCTCTGAAACTACTGGGCCAATTGGAACCAAACTTGGCCACAATAGTCCTTGGGTGGTCCCCTACAAAAAAATTGTTTTTCAGGTCTGTGCGATATCCAAGATGGTTGCCAGCGGGAAACATAGTTTCAACATTGGACCTGATGGGAAAATACATTCAAAGATCTTCTCTGAAACTATTAAGCCAATTTGCACCAAACTTTGCCACAATAGTCCTTAGATGGTCCCTTACAAAAAAAGGTGTTTTTCAGGTCTGTGCGATATCCAAGATGGCAGCCAGCGGGAAACATAGTTTTAACATTGGACCCTATGGGAAAACACATTCAAAGATCTTCTTCTCTGAAACTACTGAGCCAATTGGCACCAAACTTGGCCACAATAGTCCTTAGATGGTCCCTTACAAAAAATGTGTTTTTCAGGTCCGCTCGATATCCAAGAAGGCCTCCAGAGGGAAACATAGTTTTAACATTGGACGGTATGGGAAAACACATTCAAAGATCTTCTTCTCTGAAACTACTGAGCCAATTGGCACCAAACATGGCCACAATAGTCCTTTGGTGGTCCCTTACAAAAAAGGTGTTTTTCAGGTCTGTGCGATATCCAAGATGGCTGCCAGCGGGAAACATAGTTTTAACATTGGACCCTATGGGAAAACACATTAAAAGATCTTCTCTGAAACTACTGTGCCAATTGGCACCAAACTTGGCCACAAAAGTCCTTTGGTGGTCCCTTACAAAAAAGGTGTTTTTCCAGTCTGTGCGATATCCAAGATGGCCGCCAGCGGGAAACATAGTTTTAACATTGGACTTATGGGATAACACAATCAAAGATCTTCTTCTCTGAAACTACTGAGCCAATTGGCACCAAACTTGGCCACAATAGTCTTTATGTGGACCCCTGAAAAGAATTTTTTTATACCCCCCGCAAACAAAGTTTGGGGGGTATATAGGAATCACCCTGTTTGTCTGTCCGTCCGTCCGTGTGTCTGTCCGTCCATGTACCTTGTCAGCGCATGTTCTCCTAAACGGCTCTTTGGATTTTGATGAAATGTTACACAGTTGTAGCACACCATCTGAAGATGTGCATGAAGTAATATGGTTGCTGCCCGAAATTTTTAAGGGGAGATAATGCGGCTTTGAATATTTTGTGGAAAAGGGGGGAGGCGAACCTTGTCAGCGCATGTTCTCCTAAACATCTGCTTGGATTTTGATGAAATTTTACACAGTTGTAGTACACCATCTGAAGATGTGCTTGAAGTAATATGGTTGCTGCAAGAAATTTTAAAGGGGAGATAATTTGTCTTTGAATATTTTGTCAAAAAAAGGGGGGGCACACCTTGTCAGCGCATGTTCTCCTAAACAGCTTCTTGGATTTTGATGAAATGTTACATAGTTGTAGTACACCATCTGAAGATGTGCATAAAGTAATATTGTTGCTGTCCAAAATTATTAAGGGGAGATAATTCATCTTTGAATATTCTGGAAAAAGGGGGGTGTATGGACAAAACTTGTCAGCGCATGTTCTCTTAAACGGCTGCTTGGATTTTGATGAAATGTTACACAGTTGTGGTACACCACCTGAACATGTGCATGAGGTAATATGGTTGCTGTCTGAAATTTTGAAGGGGAGATAATTTGTCTTTTAATATTTTCAGAAAAAAAAGGGGGAGGTATATCATTTTGTCCATACTTGTATTGTGTCCACATTTGTACTGTGTCCACAACTGTATTGGGTCCACACACACTTAAATTTACACTTGCCATATTGATTCAGGGTTCAATTAGCGGGGGGTATACCTGGCTGCCATTCGGCGACAGCTCTAGTTTTTTTCAGGTTCCCACTTTATCCAAGATGGCTGCCAACAGGGAACATAGTTTAACATTGGACCAGTTTAACATTGGACCCCATGAGGATCACTTACAGCAGTCTTCTCCCCTTAAACTAATTGGGCATATTGGAACTATAGTTTAATTATATACATGTATATTGGCTCTTTAACATAAAATGTCTATGTTAATCAAGGACCAGGTGAGCGATACAGGCTCTTGAGAGCCTGTTGTTTGACAGGAAGTTCACATGGATTTGATAGACCAATTTTTTCAATGCAATATCATTATTAAATCTATAGAAAATATCCAAATTTTCCCTTACATTTGGGAGTATTGGTATTGAATGTTTGATTGAAATATTTGCATGGATTTAAAAGAGATATTTATACCGGGAGTACATTTTGCTTTATAGTAGGCAATGATACAAATTACCTATCAATGATACAAACCTATATGAGGAATGAATAATACCTATGTTGCTTTTTCATTTTGAATTCACCTAAGGCTTATAGACAGCTAAAGATGGCCTCTTGTGCATCACAATTATTTATCTTTTATTACCTGCGTCACCAACGGTGACCGCAGGTCTAGGAGCCGCTCGACTCCGTCTGTCCGTCCGTCCGTCCGTCCGTCCGTCCGTCACCCTTTGGGGGTTACAAGTTTGTGTAATCTGAAACTCCGACACCTTTAACCCGATACTTTTGAAACTTTGCACAGTTGTTCTGGACACATTGAAGATGTGCACCTCCCCTTTTGGTGAGATTTGGAAAAAAATTGTGGAATTAATCCATTGTTGAACTTAGTCATTTTTTCATCAAATTTTAACATTACGGTACTGAGTATGTGTAATCTGAAACTCTGACACCTTATATCTGATGCTTTTGAAACTTTGCACAGTTGTTCTGAACACATTGAAGATGTGCACCTCCCCTTTTGGTGAGATTTGGATAAAAATTGTCGAATTTGTCCATTGTTAAACTTAGTAATTTTTCATTAAATTCATAAAATTTTAACATTACAGTACCTGAAACTCTGACTCCTTTTATCTGGTGCTTTTGAAACTTTACACAGTTGTTCTTGACACATTGAAGATGTGCACCTTCCTTTTTGGGCAGATTTGAAATAAAAATGTCAAATTTATGCATTGTTGAACTTAGTTATTTTTCAGCATATTTTAACATTACAGTGCCTGGTTTGTGTAATCTGAAAGATTAACATTTCTGACTAAATACCTTTGGAAGTTTTTACTGTTGTTTGAACACATTGGTGATGTGAACCTCCCCTTTAGGCCAGTTTTGATTTTAAAAAATGTCAAATTTATCTATTATTGAACTTGTACTTTATTCTATCATATTATATCATCATGGTACTCAATTTTTGTGTAGAGATGTTGCAGAGTTTTGAACGCATTGACCATGGGCAGCTGTTCTTGAATTTTTGCATTGCTTTCATATGTTTTTTCATAAAGATTCAAAGTATGTGTTTATTTGAATTTCACCGTTGCTGAAGTGATATGGACTATTTTCATTTTATGTTTTGTTCAACTTTGTACAATTATTTTTGTTTTTTTTTTTT